>JAQJVK010000029.1:1777227-2007227 GCA_035578135.1 Flexamia atlantica | reverse complement strand
CGACTTCTTGTCGTCCAAGACAAGATATGGTGAAGGTTGGCTTTACGCCCAACCATCAAATAGAGGGATAGGGCTTCTTGCCCAAAATGAAAATTTCTACTGGGGTCCCTTGCCCTCACACAGGTCATCGATGACTGGCTTTCCGCCCAGTCGGATTTTCTTCGATGAAAGAAAATAAGCCCTACACTCGGGGCCTGACACAGAATCAATAAAAGGGTCTTCTTGACCAAAATAAAAGTAAACCAAAGTGATGATTGTCAGTTGAGCCTTAATGCCTCCGTGTAACGAGGTCATACAGCCTCTTGCTGCGGATTCGGTAGTATGTACCATCTGACCGGTATATGCGCCAGCGTTGGTTGCGCGTCTGACGTCTTGTCCAATTGGACCCTCGTCCGTTTAATCGCTGCCAGACGTATTCTGGGAGTTCCATGTTCGGAGGTCTCGGTAGCTGCCTTGCTGGGGTACGAGATGGTCGTGGTTCAGCCGATGGGGCAGGAGACATAGCCGTCTCTAGCGGCCTAATATAGACCGTCCTAATGGGGAGTTGCGGACGTCGTACTTCAATAGAAGCAACGGGGGGTCTGGCCCCTGGCCGGATATACACCGTCCTTGACGGTCCAGAAAAGACTGTAGGGGTCGGTGGTCGGTCTGGCTCATGGTTGTCAGGGATTTCCCCCTCTTCCAGCTCCATGTCCAACTCCTCCTCAAGGTGTAGGTCATCGAGGACGAGGCATGGAGATTCACCCCTTGGCACACCGCCTTCGGGTTCTGTGTCGAGGTCCATGGCCTCCTCGTTCGAGGCTGGTGGTGATGTGTCAACCGCTGGAGGGTCATCTGGGCCGATCGGTACATCGTCCTTCGAGGTTTGAGGGACTTCGACTGGGTCGAAAAGGGATACTTTCCCTTCTGAGGTGCCAAGACCGCCTTCGATGGCGTCCGTCAATTGCCTCAGCAGGATGTCGTCTGGGGTTGGGGAAAGTGTTAAGTTTCCCAACGCCTTGTACGTCGCGTCAATGGTGGGCTCCTCCAGGGGAAAACTCTCGGCGTCAAAGCGGCCTCGGCGGAGGATAGCAGCGACCGTTCTACGGAGCAAGTTTGGTTCAATCGGTTTGTAGTCGACACGCTGTCTCCTGGTGATGCGGTCGGCGAAGGCACAGATGTACGCTCCGGCTGACACCCTATCGCATTTTGGCGTGAAGGATGGGGTAGCCGACATCGTCCATCTTTTTGGGAAGAACTTCCTTCCTTGGAATCGGGAATACCCTTTTAAGTATTCAAACACCATTTTCAATTCTTCTTCTCGCTTGCGATGACGAGGATCGTAAACGGTAATCTTGAAATCACGTGGTTCTGCCACGATGAGAATCCACTGGCCGGCTGGATCACCTCCCTGCACGGCCATGGGGAACAACAGCATGTCTTTGTCCAGGACGTTAAGGCCCGAAGCGCGGTACCTTTCGTGGTTCCATTTTCCTTCATTCCAACTCAGTGGGAATGATGAGTCGAAGGCCCAGACTCGAGGCAATTTTTGGGAGTAGTATACGCTTCGGCGCTCAATAATACGAAAGAAGGCGTCAACTACTCTGTTTCGCACCGGTAGACTAGGAAACAAAGACGAGATGTTCTCAAGGCAGCACGGCAAAAGAGGTCGAACACTCATGCTGGGGAACATGCAAAGCGCATACACAATCAAGGCAAAGCAGGGTACAAAGGGCGGTGAAGGCACCTGCAAAGCAAAATGACAGGGGGTTAGTTACGTGACTGTAAAAAAAATATGTTAGACTACAAAGCATGCATATGTCTGGTAACTCATGGCAGAACTTAGCTACAATCGTTCGAAAAAGGGTTTTAGATCCTTTACATGGACAACTTGTGCTTGTTTCCCTTCGGGTCCCTAACTTCGTAAAGGTTCGCACCCTTTCGCCTCAGAACCTCGCACGGTCCTTGAAATTTAGGGGCCAGTTTGCCCACCACGGCGTCGGCGCTCGAAGACAAAACGTGAAGTCGTCTCATTACTCTATCCCCAGGCCTAAATATCGGATCTCGTCTCCGAAGATTGTAATACTTTGACTGACGCGCAAAAGCCTTCCTCAAGTTGGACTGGCACTTCTCGTAAAGTCGTTTGAATTCTCGTTCGCGTTCGTTGAGGATCTCATCAGTCGTCGGTTCACCCGGCTCCGCAGTAACCTCAAACTCTGGCCCTCGGAGGGCTTTCGGTAACCGTAACTCCCTACCTAAACACAGCTTTGCGGGGGAAAACCCGGTTGATTCGTGAACCGCAGTGTTCATGGCGAATTGGAATTCTGGTAGAAGAGCATCCCATGCTCGGTGATTATCACGTACGAACTGAGCTATCATCGTCTTCAGGACTCGATTTTGTCTTTCGACCGGATTCGATTGAGGGCTGTAGGGCGCAGTATTTTGGCACACTATTCCCCACTCTTCTGCTACACCTCGGAAAATTGCAGACGTAAACTGCGTGCCGTTGTCTGTCAAGATGACTTCGGGTGCTCCGTACCGTAATAAAACTGACTCTCGGAAACGGTTCGATACAGCTTTGGCTGTCGCCGCTGTCAGCGGGGCTAGCTCGGTCCATTTACTAAACAGATCTTGGAAAACGATGACGAACCTAAAGCCACGACTGGAACGAGGGAACGGTCCTATTAGGTCGGACGATATCGTGGACCAAGGTCGTACGGGGGTGCGAAAGTGCATTTTACCAGCCGGTTTCGTCTGCAGGACCTTATGTTCTTGGCAAACCGGACAGGAGCGTACGTATTTTGTAACGTCGCGGTACCACCCAGGCCAGTAGTAATTCTGTGCCACCCGGTGTAAAGTCTTTCGGACTCCAAGATGGCCCGCGGCGAGATACCCGATCTATCAGCCTCTCATACCAACTGTTGGCTTTCTTTCTCGTGCTCTCGATATTCAACTCAACAGTCGCGTCTCGTGGTCCTTCTCTTTCGAGCGGTTGCGCACCCGCCTTATCAATCGCGGTCACATCGTTCCGTTCATCGTCCTGGCTCTCAACTGGTTGCCGCGATAGCGCGTCCGCCACCCGGTTGAGTGGGCCACGGCGATAGCGTATCTCGAAGTCGAATTGCTGTAACTCCATCACCCAACGCGCTAGTCGTCCCGTGGGTTCTCGGAGCTTCATTAACCATTTAAGGGCACTATGATCGGTCACCGCTATGAACTTGTACCCTTCAAGGTACCCTCGGAACTTACTTACACCGAATATCAACGCCAAACACTCTTTCTCTGTAGTCGTATACTTTTTTTCCTGCTCACTTAGAAGCCTACTAGCGTACGCGATAACGACTTCTTTGCCATCATGGCTCTGCGAAAGCACCGTGCCGAGGCCTTCGTTAGAGGCGTCGACCTGCAAGACAAAAGGTTGATCGAACTCGGGACACGCTAAGATAGGGGTTGAGCACAATAGCTCCTTGAGCTTCGCGAAAGCCTCCTGTTGGGCAGTTTGCCACTCCCATCGTTTATTTTTCCTCAAAAGGGTCGTCAGAGGACGTGTCACCTCGGCAAAGTTTGGGATGAAGCGTCGGTACCAGCTTGCTAATCCCAAAAAACTCCTAACCGTCTTAACGTTATGCGGGGTTGTAAAGTCACGTATCGCCTTCACTTTGTCAGGATCGGTTCCCACACCGTCACTGCTAATCATATGACCAAGGTACTTAAGCCGGGTTTTACAGAAATCACATTTATCTGGGTTAATGCGAAGTCCCGCGTCAGGCAATCGCGTAAAAACTGTGCATAAGAGCTCCAAATGATCTTCGAACGATTTTGACACGAGAATTATATCGTCTAAGTATGCGAATGCGTGTGGTTCGAGGTCTGGACCTATCACGCGGTCGAGTAGCCTCTGGAAGGTCGAACCAGCACTATGGAGGCCGAAGGGCATGACCCTAAATTGGTAAAGTCCCATCCCAGGTACTGTGAATGCCGTGATAGGCCTCGATTCCGCCTTTAAGGGGACTTGCCAATAACCACGGTAGAGGTCGATCGTGCTTATAAACTTGGCGGCTCTTAACTTGTCAAGAATGGCCCCGATTTGCGGGAGGGGGTAGCTATCCACGTGGCTAGATTCGTTTACCTTCCTCATGTCGATACAGAAACGATAAGTACCGTTAGGCTTTTTAGTCATTACTATTGGGGACGACCAACTCGAAGAGGAAGGTTCAATGACACCATCCTTTAACATCCCTTCAACTTCGTGGTTTATTATGGCCTGCATCGCCGGATTTCGCGGATAGTAGCGTTGTTTATAGGCACTGCGTCCTCCTTGAGGCGTATTTCGTGCTCGATAAGGTGGGTCTTACCAGGGACATCGTCGAATTGGGGTAGTTCAATTTCCAAAAATTCTTTCAACTTTCGAGTTTGGTCCTCCGAAAGAGCCGTCAGCGCATTTACCGGGTTACTAAGGTTTCCACCCTCGAACGGTGGACTAGAAATGTCTGAACTAACGCGCATCAGGTCCAATTTCTTAATGGTTTCGACACCAAAGATTAAGTCTGAAGTGAGCGTAGGAAGGTACAGGGCCTTCCAATGATATGTGGTGCTGGGATTGCCGATATTTCCGGTAACGTAGTATACCTTACTCGAGGAGCACTCGGAGCCGTCAGCTAATCTCAACACCAATGCCTTATCCTCGGCTTCCACGCCCAAGGATTCGATGTGCGAAACTACTTTGTCACTCAATAAATCTAAAACGCTACCTGTGTCTAATAGCGCTCTAAAAGTTTTGCCCTCAATCTCAACTCGCACGTGTGGTCGTATATCTCGAACTGGAGTATCTTCCCCTACGCCCCCAACGCATTTATTTATGTTTAGGAGCCCTTCATTCCATCGGTCGGAGGCCCTTGCCTTTGCTCCAGACTCGACAGGCCTCTCGTATGTCGAGCCGGATTCTCGTTTTCCACGCGGCAATCGCATCTCGTCGTTGCGACTCCTTCTCGCTTACAGTGATAGCAGCGTAACACCTTAGGTCGCCTACAATCGCGGAACAGATGTCCTCGTTTATCGCAGTTCCAACAGTGGAAGTCTGCTTGCCGTTCCCTCGGTCTCGAGCCGACATTATTGCGACCCCCACGGGGCGAGGAACGCCTATCAGCGCGCACCTCAGTTTCGACACCCGAGGTGTTATTGGCCGGGGTATCTCGACGAGCGCGGGTTTCAAGCGGTGCTTCACCCACTTGAGTCCCTAGACTGCGCGTTGAGCGGCGCTCAGGCCTAAGTTCGGGTTCCCGCGTCTGTGGTTGTTCAACCGCGGCATTATCGTACCGGCTATCGTATTTCTTTTTATGAAAATAGGCTGTTTCATGCACCAAAGCCGTACCGGGCGGTGGAGGCGGTCTAAAACTCTTTCGTTCGCGTAGGTATGACTCATAGTCTTCAGCCCGGTCTATTAATTCCGAAAGTGAGGTAAAATCGCTCCGTCGTACCATGATCTTATATTCGGGCCTCATGTTTGTGTAAAGAAGATCCAATTTTGATTGTTCGGAAAAATTGCCACTCCTTCTCATCAGAGTGGTCACAGCGGTCACAAAGTCGCGGAATTGCTCGAATTCTCCCTGGGTCCTTTTCCGTATTTCCTCATCAATATTGCGATAATAGGCGGGCGGGAAAAACTGTTTTTCAAACGCTCGCTTAAACTCAGCAAACGAGTGCCATGATTCTCTGTTGTTTCGGTACCATAGCAAAGCTGAACTTTGTAATAATTCCGGTAACGCCTTCAATATATCATCAAATCGCACTGAGTAAGCTCCGATGAGCTCCTCAAGTCTTTCTAAAAACGAGACAGGATCTTTGCGACCGTCAAACCGCAGGTTCCATTTGCGAACTATATTGCAGAGTCCGGCTACGTCACCGTATTTGTAAGCTGTTTTATCAACGGCTTGACTAGAAGTGTACAACATCTCACGTGGTTCACTCGGCTGAAACGCAATGACAGGACGCGCGCCTAAGTTCAGCTGCGAATAAGTCACCCTCGTGTTATCGGGGGTTTCGCCGCGTCTCAAAAAATCATAATCAAGTCCTCGGCTGTCCGGGTTAGGCACCCCGCTGACGTTTCCGCGTACTAGCTCGGAGAGCTTACGTCTGACTGTCGCGGAATCCGCTTCTGGGGAAAGTCCTAAAATCTCCCGATAACTCGCCAACTCGTCTCCTGAACTAGCAAAGACTTTATCTTGTACCTGCTTCTGAGGGGTAACGCTAAACAAATCGGGCCCTGTCAAGGGTAGGGTATTCGGACGCGCTGTGACGCTAAGTGTGGCCGTAGGCGCCGAGGTCACGAGGTGGTATGCCGAGTTATCAAAATTGCGCCAAAAATCAACGAATCTCTGCCTAAGCTCGTGGGAAGTCCCTGAGATTCTAAGTCCGTACTTAGTCATTTCTGTTTTTAAATCGCTCTTACTCAAGTCGTAAATCCAACCTACTCTCGGGTCGGTAAGGGGTGTTCTCTCCCCTTTCAACGCGGTAGTCGTGGTCGGCACGCTCAAAGTCGCCGGGGCCGTGCTAACTATCGAGGCGCTGGTTGTAACACCCGCCGCGGATGTTGGACACACCGCCTGGCTATAAAGAGTCGTGGTTACGTTTGTTCCCTGAGTGGTTGTCGTCACCACTTGCTGTACGACGTCAGTCTTTTTAGCTTCACCTTTACGGCCCTTCGACTCATCAGGGTCGACAATATAGAAAAATCCCAAAAGCCGATACCAGATCCTGAAAAATAGTTTTAAAATATCCATCGTAGATACAAACACCGAGTACAGTCGAATTTATCAAATAAATCAAATAAACGAAGAACCTAATCCAATGATTGACAATCAAACTTGAAAGCAAAATAGTTTGTTGCTATTCTCGGCTAAATAGAGCAAAACACAACAATGCCAGTACTTTGGTATTTAGGCATATATTCGAGGGAAATCCCGGAAGGTGATAACAAAGGCCTCGACAACAATGCGATTTTTATCAACCGCTCGGTCTAGGTTTATCACCAGTAAACTACCTAATTATGCGAGCATTCAATTTACACCATTTCAAGGTAGTTTTTCAGTCACAACTATTTTTTTTTAATAGTGTTTCGTGTGAGTAAAACGTAAAATGACACGCTACGTGTCCCTGTTCACGGGCGCCATTTACTGTGACGTACTTTACGTGGAGGTGATTCGTTTCAATATTAAATATATCAGCAAGCCACAGTAAATGTATAATTTTGCCTGGACACTCAGTATTTGAGCGGGGTTTATTTCCAGGGGTCGTAATATCACCTCAATCGATTTTAGTTCTATTTTACCCGTTGGTTTTCCACCCACTGTAGCCTAAATCTTTTTTTCTTTGGTATTTTGGTTTTACACCCACATAAATTAACAAAATATGGGGCGTGATCGTTAATTAACTTAAATGCCGACTAGTCTTACTTAGACGCAACTAATAATATATCAACTGTCAAAATATCGGACAAAAATGAGTAAAAATAAAATTCATACCTCGACAGATCGCCCCACTTCAACGCGGTATATTGTCGTTGTTTAGGGTTAACTCACACCCCTTCGTAATATTTCGACCATTTTTGCCTGCCCCGGGAGCTACGCTGTTTCCACCACAGCGCTGACAGATCGACTGCCGGAGCGGCTGGGGCCTCGGCGGTCACCGACTGACCAGCCTCCCCTACTTCCCCTCCAGAGTGGGGAGAGTCCGTGCCGGGTGCAGCGGCGAGCACGACTGTCTGCCGTGCCCACAAAATGCAGGTGTTACAACTCTCGCAATGTTAACCTTATGGGGAGTAAATAAAATTCTTTATCTCGCTTATTTATCAACATATCTTAATAAAACTTGGTAAATGGCTTCATCTAGTTCAGATCTACTTGATCATGACCTAAAACCCCCCATTTCTTACATTTTTGAGGCAGTAAACCTATATACTCATTTACCATGTTATTCTTAAAGAGAATATTTCTGCATGCTTATTTATGAACATACGTTGACAAATCTTCATGAGAGGCTCCATTTTTGTTATTAATTGAAGCATATGAAATTCGCTGAGTATGCAGGTCTGCTGCAACGGTGGTATTTATCTTATTCTGTATAATTCTTATGGCGAGTTTCAATTTGTTTAGCATGTTTCAGTATTTGCAATCATAAATTAAGGCTTTCCAAAAAATATTTTTTCCGATTCTTTTAATGAGTGATTCTAAATCAAAAGTAAATAATGGGATTTTTAATACTGAAATTGTGTTTCTAAAAATGTATCTTGCAAATTTCGTTATACGGGGTAAGATAGAAGTTATTGGAAATGTTTACGGAAACCGTTTTAATGACATTTTTTCGAAACGAAGAGGACATTTCTTCCGAAAGCGAATGAGGTAAGATTTAAAAAATTAAAATATTGAAAATTAAATTAAATTAAAAATGCTTTCTAAACATAAACAATATTTTTACAGAGGTGAACAGCAGTAACGTTGTACAGCAAAAAAATCAAAAGAATTTATAATCATAAATTTTAAATAATAAATAAGTCCATGAAATAACAGTCCATTTTCTCTTCTCGCCAGCTGACTAGCGTTAATGGGATTAGCCTTTTAACCGTCAACTCTGGTTGGCCTAAAAATATAAAAAAACTATGCTGCATGACAATGCGCTTTTAATAATAAAGTTATCATTTAAAATATTTACTTAAAGGTTTTGAATCCTATATTCTTTTGACAATCAATTCCACACATTATTAAGATAACAGTGAATCATAAGACACATCTCTTATCATTTTTAGTCTAATAATTTTGATTTTTTTCAGGAAGGAAAACGTAAAAGATTAATTTTCATGCTTTTGATGAGAATATGCCAAATAAACCGACAGTCAGTGTGTCAGTGTGCTTTATGTGCTAAATAGAGTCTCAAATTGTTAAATCTTCAAGGACATAAAATGAAAATGTTTTGTAAATTAAGTATACTTTGTCTTTGTTGTGTATAAGCACTTTTTCTTATTTCTTTCTTTTACTAAAAATGTATTTAAATATTTATTTTCATTAACAAGGAAAATATTTTATTTTATATTTATTAATATAAATTAAAATTTTATATATTCACACAATTTTTTATTTGCAGCCCCGGTTGCAAAAATACAATTCTGTAAAATTCATCCGATGCTTATTTCATAACTCCTATTCACAGCACAACCTGATTTGTACTAAAATAATACGGTACATAATTCCTTTAACATATTTTACTCAAAAATATTATAAAAAAGTAGTAATGGGCATTTGGAATCTATTGGTTGGTAACAACACAGTCAAAAATGATAAATGAATCACCTCTTTATATGAGCAATGACAACAATGGAATTTAGTCCCGCTACGCAGCCGAAATGTCACACTGTGCAGGGGGAGGGGAGGTAAGGGGCAGTGTGGCAGTTAACCTCCTCAAAATGAGTTTTTTTCTTTTTATGCAGGAAATGAAAATAATTAAATTTCTTTCAGCATTGAATTCTGCTAAAAATTTAAACAGATGGTGTTTCAATAATTGCTCTATGTTCATTGGTCACTGAGATATCAGTAGTGGTAAACACAGTACACTGTCCCAATGATGTTAAACTTATAGTAAATAAATAAAATTGTATATCTCGCTTATTTCTCAACTTATATTGATGAAACTTGGTATGTGGCTTTTTATAGTTGTTGTCTACTGGTATATAGCCTTCTACCATTCATTTTTATACTTCTGTGGCAGCAAACCTGCATACTCATTTTTCATGTTATTATGGTGAGTATTGAAGCAAGCTTATTGATGAACAAGCAAGCTTATTGCTTGATATGAGGCTTTATCTGAATCACTTATTTAAAGATTTTAACTTTGATTTGAAATCTTTTCAATGTTTATTGTACGCTCTTGTAGCTTTCCAGTTTTCGGCAAAAGTAAAATTTGTATTAAGATTGTTTAGGTACTCTAGAAAGCTAGTAGAGAGGTTTGATACCAGTGATACTGTAGGACCCTGCCCTGAAGTTCTTTAAGTTCCATATTTTTTGTATGGTATAACAATTAACACGTTGGCAGTGAATGACTCGAATGCGAGTCATGCGACTCTAGTGTTGGGAGCTGGTGACTCGCACCCGAGTCACGGTGCACCTGCCACTGTAATGCTTCAGTGAGAGCTCAGCTCTTGACGGGGACAGACTGTACACTGTCCGCTTGTCCCACCATCACCACATGTTGCTTCATAGCGTCAGGATTTTATTCTATGGTGTCATTTTCCCACACAGCGCATTTTATTTAGTGGACGTCATCGCAACACCGGAAATAATGTGCCTAGAGATTTTATTTTACTGTATTCGGTGTTTGGTAACATTATAACGCTGGATAGGAAAACAATCATACCCACATTCTTGAAGATCAATTCATTGATTTTCTTGCAGCCAACGCTTGAAGTTTAAACCAAAAAAATGCAAAAATGGTATGTCCATGAATTGGAAATCTCTTATGTAAAGAATTTTTATACTAAAAAACACTATCCCTATCGCTCTAGCTGTAGATTTTTTTTAAGTGCTTGGCCTCTTTCAACCAGTGCATAAAGAAAGAATTGAGTACAAAAGATAGGTTTAGAGGTACTAAAATATTTGAATGATTGGCAGATCAAATAAACACAAAAAAATTAGTTTATACAGTAGATCCACTCTAAATCAACCCTATGGGTACTGAACTTTGTTCAGATAATCTAGAAGGTCGGTTAAAATTGTAATAACTTAAAACAGAATATACACTTAGTATTAATAATGAAAGTATAGGTCTTTAATAAGAATGTATTTTTGTGAAGACCTACTCAGTAATTAGTAATCAGTAAAGTTATCCTGAGAACTATAAACAACTACTGCCGGCTAAAATCTTACCATACTTCTTAGTGTATTAAAAAATAGAACCTATAAAAGGGCTGCTAATCCAAACTGATTTAAAAACTGGGTCGGTTAAAACAATCTGTAATTTTTACTCAGCAGAGGTGGTTGATCCGATTGATGGTTAAAGAAGAGTAGATTAAGAGAGGGTCTATTGTATTGCCTTTTGCTTGATTCACCCCTTAATATATGAATTTAAATTAATGACAACGTTATGTCAGGAGAGGGTAGGTAACGACCTTGAAAAATGTGGCTCGAATGTGATTGTGAAAACTGAAAACAGTTAATGAAATTTGTGTATATAGGATGTAACTACGTGACGAAAACTTAATAATTTTCCAAACTCAAAACTTAATAAATCATAGACTCGATAGTTCGCCTCATGAAACTATAACTTGTCCGTCTGTCCGTCTGACCGATCGTCTTTCATTCGTCCTTTCCCAGCTGACGCGAGCAAGATGTGCCCGGTAGGGAGTTCTTCTAAGAACTGTATCAACAACCTTTAAGACACTCCCTATCGGGGATGACAGCCAATGAGGAGGCAATTATCTGCTCGGCGGGAGGAAGAAAGAAGAGGAGTGGGAGAAGGAGACCTGGGGACGAGAGGGAAGACGCGGGTGTGTGATGTGTGAGTGAGCTAGGAGTGTGTGCTGTGGGTAATTTGGATTTCTTTGTTATTTTATAAGAAGGTACTGTAAATATTTCAATATCATGTAAACATATTTTATAAGAAGGTATTATCTCATTTTTTTCAATTTGAAGTTATCAAGTCATTCATTTATTTTGTAATCAATGTATTAATAACTTACAAGTTAATTATTAATGTAAATTCTAACCATTGTTATTTTAAGCTCAAGTTTGTCAGGGCAAACACTGTAATTCAATTTTACTTTAATTTTGTTCTCATTTGATTTTCCTGTTTCATTTGAATTTTGGTTACCTTGATATTTTTTTTGCTTTGTTTATTAAACCTTTTGTTTGAGCAGTCTTGTGACCTACTCTTTTCAGTTACCTCTCGCCAATGCTTAGTTCATTATTTAGCTTATGTAGGCCCAGGACTGGCATGGTGGAGGCGCCGGGTATGGTGGGGGTTTGTGGCATGACAAAATTTGTCAATTAACAGACACCAAAATTGTTATAATCAAAACTAATCAAACTACATACGTAGTTGAAACTGAAGGCAACGAAAATTGCAATGAAAAACAATCTAATCTTTGCTTGATTCCAAGACACAATTCTAAGCTTTCCAAAACCTCCAGTTGTGCACTTTACCTATTAAATGGCACAAACATGTCTGATTTAAAGGATCATTGTGAATTCCACTGTTTTAACACACCAAACCATATAATTATTGAAGAAAAATCAGTCAACACATTTTTAATTACTAATATTCAGGAGGACTTAAAAATCATTTGCAAAAATCAATTTGATATCAAATCTATTCCTAAAATGAGAATCGGAACAGTAGAATTAAAATTACCCTGCGATTGCACAGTTCAACAAGGATAATCTATTATAATTGATAGTGTAATCCCATGTGACTCAAGAGACCACCAATCACCTCTAATTTACCACTTGAATCCTCTTTCATGGACTAATTTAAACAACCTTAAAGTGGATGCGCTAGACAAAATTGACAGAACGGAATTTTATAACATTTCAAACTTCATATTAGACGATTGGAATTTTACGACACCAACATTTGTTGTTAAAAATCTAGAACCAGTTAAATTATTTGATCATATTCAAGTAAAAAACTCCTGGACCGATATCGTAGACGACCGTAGATTAATCTTATATGTATTATTAGCATGGATAACAATTTTGACAGTTTTATTGTTAATTGCTGCATATTTCATTCACATCCTTAATATTAAATTGAATGTTTTGAACGCTCAGTCACGAACCCCACCAAGAGATTACATGTAATTCTACACATACAATACTTTAACTCACTTACATATCACCGCAATTCAAAACAAAATTACTATTTCAAAACTAAATTTAGCCAAAATTTCAACTAAATTTACTTAAGGAGACCGAAAGGGCGAAAGAAGACGTGACCGCTCAATCAACAAGTCAGTTGATCTATTCTACCGCGTTCCGCTGGAAGGGTCGTGAGTAGGTAGGATGCGCCGGTTCAAGACCGCGGCGCGGCGCTGGAAGGGGGGATGAAGAGTCGGGGCGAACATCAAGATTTCCGCTCGCTAAAGAAGATGTCCGTGTCATCCTGAGGACCGCGAAAGCTCCTTAAGTAACATTTTCGAATTGGTCAACCGGTGGTAGGTTGACGTTTAAGCCAGGGGGGTGTAACTACGTGACGAAAACTTAATAATTTTCCAAACTCAAAACTTAATAAATCATAGACTCGATAGTTCGCCTCATGAAACTATAACTTGTCCGTCTGTCCGTCTGACCGATCGTCTTTCATTCGTCCTTTCCCAGCTGACGCGAGCAAGATGTGCCCGGTAGGGAGTTCTTCTAAGAACTGTATCAACAACCTTTAAGACACTCCCTATCGGGGATGACAGCCAATGAGGAGGCAATTATCTGCTCGGCGGGAGGAAGAAAGAAGAGGAGTGGGAGAAGGAGACCTGGGGACGAGAGGGAAGACGCGGGTGTGTGATGTGTGAGTGAGCTAGGAGTGTGTGCTGTGGGTAATTTGGATTTCTTTGTTATTTTATAAGAAGGTACTGTAAATATTTCAATATCATGTAAACATATTTTATAAGAAGGTATTATCTCATTTTTTTCAATTTGAAGTTATCAAGTCATTCATTTATTTTGTAATCAATGTATTAATAACTTACAAGTTAATTATTAATGTAAATTCTAACCATTGTTATTTTAAGCTCAAGTTTGTCAGGGCAAACACTGTAATTCAATTTTACTTTAATTTTGTTCTCATTTGATTTTCCTGTTTCATTTGAATTTTGGTTACCTTGATATTTTTTTTTTGCTCAAACAAAAGGTTTAATAAACAAAGCAAAAAAAATCTTTCAAGGAAGAACAACAAGGAAGGTTGTTCAAGGAAGGTGGACTGGCAAGGAAGAAGGGATTTTCATCGTAATAAATGTTAGTTGAATTATATTATTTAAAAAATTTGCCTCAAACTACTACAAGCAGCCCCTATTAAAAATAATCAGGGTGCAAGTGGTTTATTTCAAACTTAATCAAATTGCCTTCCTTACAGCAAAAGTAATTTAGTTGACAACTTTTTTGGCACGAAATATCAGTGGGAAGACAGTGGGTAAAGCGATTGATACAAAATGAAAGCAAACTCATACAATTACATAGATGTATAAAAATAATGTGTAAAGTTTAGTACAATTCATCATCTACACACTACAGTCACTTATGACATGTAAAAATTAATGTCTAGGACTTACAGCCTGTTTACCATTACAGAAGGCTCTCTCTTACTCAGACACCTTTTAACCGGACATTGGTTTAACCGGACATTGGTTTAACCGGACCGCACTACATGGAGGTGTCATATTTTTAACCGGATGATTTTTATCAAAAGTTAGGTTTAACCGGACGTGATCAGAAGGTACTGTACGTGTGTAATGTTATTTATCGACAATTCTCGTGGGAAATATTTAAGACTAGTTATCACAAGTTTAATTCAGAGTATTGGGTTATACAGTAGCATTTAAAATTTTTATGGAATGTCGATTTAACTGGAAAATCCGTTATCTGGACTGGTCTCGGTCCTGAAGTGTCCGGATAAGAGGGAGTTTACTGTACAAGAAAATTTCTCCTTCATCAGTCACTAATGTTTCAGAAGTGGTGGGTCACTTTAAATATTTACCGCACCACTGTACTACGAATCCACATAAACACTACTGTAAAACATAGTTTAGCATAGCCACTTACATAGCCTATATATACATGTCCGATTTTTAAAAATCCACCTTCCCAAAACATTATAAGGTATTTTAGTCTATTAGTTTTAAGATATTTTTAGACTTGGGACAATAGTTAAACTAACATAATAAAATACACCCTTCAAACTAGCAACCGCCTTTCACCAGTTGTTAACTGGTCTTCAATCCAACAGAAGTGATTCGATCAATTTTTATCAAGGCATTGGTGTTTTTGACATTGGAGAAAATGGGTGATACTGTGGGAAAAGACACCAAAGTAAGACTACATATTGTGCTCTCTTAAGATTGAGTAGGTTATTTGTTTTAGTCCTTAAGCTATAATATAAAGGTTTGCCTATTGGTTTCGCCAAACACGTTACATGTGTTTAACCGACCAAATTGTTATCCGGTCGGGGCCTCTATCTCAAAGTGGTTGAATATGAGTGTATCTTTCACAGTTAATTCCTGGGATTTCTCGAATTTTTCATGAAACTTATAAAATATTCCCATATAATAAACTCCCTTTCACCGAGCCAATAATATGGCTGAAAAACATATACAAATACATATGAAACATTATAACAGATTGTATTTATTTTAAGGTTAAATAAAGAACAAAATAATAGACCGTAAACCGTATTTCTTTCACTAAAATGAGAGAGATTTTACATTTTGTAAATTTAAAAGGTGTGTAATTGGTTCGGTGGATTTCCTTGACACCGAGGTACAACATGATGATCCCTGTATATATTACACTGTAATAAGTACTTATACACTAAAGTACATTACAGAAATACCCTAGAATAATCTCTATGACATATGATAATTAATGAAGGTACAAAATCAGACTCTCAGGCGTGGTTGGTCTTACTCTCCTTAAACTGGCAAAATAAGATTAGTGCGCCTGGACATATATCGCTATTAGTCTGACCTAGTCAATGAAAATATTGGCTCAGCGTTGCTGTTTGCTTACAATTACAGTCGCTTTCTGAAATTCTCAGGGGAAATGTACGGTATCAGCTAGTTCTATTATTGAAGAGGCACTAAGTCAGTAACATTTCAACATAAATTCAAATTATAATTTTGTGTTTATATATGTCCAGAGGCACTAAGTCAAAACTATTCATAAATATATGGGGAGAATCAAAAGTGATAGATTTTTATACATCACTACTGAAAATCTTAAATATAATCTAAAGTCGACCAGTCATTTAAAATTAGTGCAATCTTTGACCACCTACTTTGTTATTTTATTTTAAGTTCATTTAGAATGTTTTTATGTATATAATGACTTTATAATTTACCTATTTATCCAAGAAATATTACACATGCAACACAAAGTGGATTAATTTTTGCATATTTTTAACTAAACTATAACACAGAGATTAAAATCTACGACTAACCACGACTTTGATCTTTATACTCATTGTTTGCTATCTGCAGTTCAGAATGTTATGTGATAAAAAAGTCAAATCATAAATATTTAAATCAGAATCAAATATGTAACCTACAACGCTTTCAATCCTCCCCATAGTTAACTCAGGAGTGGCGTGAGGGAAACTAAAATGATTAGTCATCTAGGCCTCTAGGAAGGCATCCCGTTCTCTCTGTGCTTCTCCCGCCTACAGCTTGCCTGGGACTGCCTGGCTGCGCAGTCTGGCTGCGAGTTGTGCTTGGCTCACTGGCTCTGTCGGTGACTCGGAGTCGGAATAGTTGTTGTTCAGAGCTTTCGCCGCGGCAACGAAGGCGTTGTCGTCAGTCGGGGAGTGTGTGTGGCTCGGAGCGTTGTCCGCCTCCTCGTCCTCTAGACTCGAGTACGATGCTGTCGTCGCCTCGGAATCGGTCGTCCTTTTCTCTTCCCCTTCTTCATCCTCCTCTTCTTCTACCTGTTAAAAATTTACTTTATATATAATTTACATGCGCTGCAGCGACTGGTAATGTGCACCCCCGTGATCACGCGGGACATTGGGACACTTCAAATCAAATTTGATCAAAATATCTTTGATCGTGAGCCTAACATCATAGAATAGTCAAATATATATATATATATAAAATTACGTCTTGGACTCTCGTAGCTCTGTTGATATGTGATGCGGAAAGTGAAAAGCGACTAAGTCAGAATTCACCGGTTTGAATTATTATTAACATCCTAAAAATTCAGCATTAAATTTTAAACAATTTGACATATAATTTATTTTATATTGCTACAATTTTTTTGTCTTTGAGTTATAGGCATTTGAATTTCAACTAATCAAAACGGGTATTTTAGGCAATCAAGGCCCAAAACTTCAAACGTTCACAGAATACTTACTATGAATATAAATGAATCAGTTATCAAAATAAAGCTTAACATAGATCTTTAAATCTAAACTATAAAAGACGTGAAAGACGTGATACACTTACAATTTCATTGTTAAAGTTAATGAGAAATTGGGAAAGCGACCTTAAGTTGGAAGGATGAATACCAAGGAATGTAGGAGAAATACACTGTTGAGACGGTGACTTTTGGACTTTTTGGACTACAATATTCTTTATTTCTTTATTCTTTCTCTTATACAATTTTCTTGTAAGTTAAGTGATTCACTTGAAGTAGTTTACTCATGTACCGATAGATGTCAGGAAAGACTACTTTTGTGATGCCCCTGACTCCTCAGTCAGTGCGGGCCTGCCCATAAGGGAAAAGGGACCTGTTATTTATTTTCCTGGGGGGGGGACCTGGTCATGTTATTTTCCATTTAAGTGAATTGAGTTCCCTTTTTGTATGTATGACATAGACTGCTAAATCGACAGCAGCAGCAATATAATAAGCAGCAGTAGAGATATTTTCCTTAATATTTCTTGGATTCCCATCGCTAAAATAACCGGGTTAATCTGTACAGGAAAGATTAAGGAATCGTATCCAGTTGAAACCTGAAAATCAATATTTTTGACCCGATTTGACTAAAATGCCCGTTCTGTAAAATTTACTCCAGCGATTTGTGGTCCCTTTCCATTTTCCACATAACATATAAAAATTAAAAGAAACGATTTTGAAAGCCTGCCCCAATGTCCCCTACTTTATTTTTATGAATATCATTAAAATAAATTATAAATTAACAAGGAACAAGAATGCTGATGCCCTGAGGAACTCCTGAAGTAATATTTCACTCTAATTTAAAATTTTCTTGAGATGTTTAAATAATAATCGTTTGTTCGTAAGTTTTTAGATAGGAAATGATTGAACCATGTTTGTTCCATATACTACTTTACGCCAGGCCAGAATCCATATTGGCAGCCATAAATAAGCATCCACTCAAAATAAAGTATTCTCGACCCAACAATGATTGACAACGGTCAGGGATTAATATTTTTTAACAATTATTAATAACAGTGGCATATATAGGATTAACTTTCGGGGGGGGGACCCATCCCCAAAATATTTCTTTAATTGATTAGGAAGAGTAGTTTTTACTGGAAGGTGTATAATAACCTCCCACATAAAGGGGGCCTGGTGATCTCCCTGGGAAAAATTACAAATTTTTTCAGACAATTTTTTTGGTGTAATTTTAATTTCAAGTAGATGAATGATGTCTGATTTGCCCATAAATTTGAGTAAAGTTCAAGTGTTGAAATGTTTATAATAAATGTTGTCAATTTCTAAATAAACCTACTTAGAATCTACGAAAAATAAGAAAATTTTGAAGAAAAATAGCAACTTACACATTTTAGCCTATTTCATTGGCTTTAACCCCATTTGAGCACTGAAAATTTTGAAGCAGGCTTGTGTATAACCTAAGCCCAATATACTAAATTCAACGACCATCAAATGCAACTGAAAAGTCCAAACAAAAATGTACAAAAGACTGAATCATCATATAAGAAGCAGGCTTGTATAACCAAAGCCCAATATACTAAATTCAACGACCATCAAATGCAACTGAAAAGTCCAAACAAAAATGTACAAAAGACTGAATCATCATATAAGAAGCAGGCTTGTATAACCAAAGCCCAATATACTAAATTCAACGACCATCAAATGCAACTGAAAAATCCAAACAAAAATGTACAACAGACTGAATCATCATATAAGAAGCAGGCTTGTATAACCAAAGCCCAATCTACTAAATTCAACGACCATCAAATGCAACTGAAAAGTCCGAACAAAAATGTACAACAGACTGAATCATCATATATAAGAAGCAGGCTTGTATAACCAAAGCCCAATCTACTAAATTCAACGACCATCAAATGCAACTGAAAAGTCCGAACAAAAATGTACAACAGACTGAATATAAGAAGGAGCAGGCTTGTATAACCTAAGCTCAACCTACAAAATCAAACGACCATCAAGTGCAACTGAAAAGTGAGAAAAAGAAAATTGAACAAGAGACCAGTGGCGGCTCGTGAGTTTATGTACTGGGGGTTCACAGTTAAAAAATATATACGTGATATCAATTTATTATACTAGAGTTATTGTCTTAAACTAATCGGTATTTAAGTACGTTAAACGCTTAAAAGACCGCAGCGCCTGCATTTCTTGAGATACCTGTAGTTATACACGAGTGTATGCTTTAAGTATTAAATTTAATAAGGCACCACCCTACCTTAGACGATTATGAATCGTGTTTTGCTACTATTAAACATTAATATAATATTAAATAAATCGGAAAATCGAATGTTTTTTAAATAACTAACTGTGAACTGAGGCCTACAATTATTATCTTCCATCATTGATTAATGTTCTTCTTGATTAATCCTTTAAAATAAAAATTATTAACCTACGATGAATTACGACTATACCTTGATTACCGAAAGAAAACGCGGCCACTTCCACGCATCAGAACTGACTCCTGTTCATACTGTTTGAATTTCATACTGTTGAACCAAAACATTTCGTTACAAGTTTTAGTAAATTTTATTTGTTTAAAAAGTATAATACAAGTTTTTTAGCAAGTTTTAAATAATTGTACACGTTTTTAGTAAATTAGTCAGGAGTGTAATGAATATTCTTGCAGAGGGTCAGCTATCGCGCGGCCGCTACGCCAATTCTTTTCTTTCGATAATCAGAGTATATCATAAAACACCAAACTACTTCACTGAAATAAACATATTTATCACTAAAACAGCATTAAAACATGCAATATTTATATTAATAAACTTTAACATCATCCGAACCTAAAATACAAGTGTCAAGCCTCGTTAAAACGCACATGGGCACACTAGGAAGCAGCTCCGAGGCAAGCTCCATAAGGCACCATGCAATCATGGTTCCTCCCCCGCCGCTGTGACAAATGGACTCGTCCTACGCCTATAGCCGCGGAGCGCTGTGCTCCAAACTCAGCCTCGCCTCTCTGGCTCTAGTGACAACGTCGAGTGCGACACACGCTCTTCGCTGTTGCTTATTACTGTCATTTTTAATTGTCTGGGATATCCTGCGTTTATATAAAAGTATTTTAATAAATAACATTATTTGTGTTTTTTATAGGGGGTTCACGTGCTCATGTGCTCCTATGCACGAACCGCCACTGCAAGAGACTAATAATAATGGCGGATCATCGATCGGAAACGGGAGGAAGGGGTGCAAACTCTGGTCCTGGGGATTAATGAGCGAAGCGCCAGGGCGCTACAGGAACGGCGTTGGCAGGTGTGCGTCGGCATTGCAAAGGTTTCTTTCAGAGTGCTTTCGGGAGGGCCGTCGGGCACCAAGCCTCCGGATGACCAGAATCATTCAGGTGAACCTGCAGCACAGTAGAGCGGCTTCGGCAGTGCTCTGCTCCCACACAGCGGGAATGGCTGTGGACTTCGCCCTGATTCAGGAACCCTGGGTGAAGGATGGCGGGGTAGCGGGTATGGGGCTTGCACGGGGCTCCATTGTAGCGCCGCCAGTCAGGGATCCCAGGACCTGTATCTGGGTAAAACACGGAATTGTTAGTTTTCCGGTTTTAGAATTCTGTTCCAGGGACGTCACGACTGTCAGGTCTGTGTGCAGGTCTACTGGAAGACCTCTTCTGCTGGCGTCGGCCTACATGCCGCAGGACTCCCCTCAGCCTCCACCAAGGGAGGTGAGACATCTGATCGACTACGCCATCGACTCCGGCCTGGATCTGGTGGTGAGTTGTGACTCCAATGCCCGCAACACTCTGTGGGGTTGCAGGCTAACCAACGCTAGGGGTAAGTCACTCCTAGAGTACATAGCATCTAAGGGGTTAATGATTGCCAACGAAGGTTCAGAGCCTACGTTCTTTAGCAGAGTTGGTCAATCTGTTATTGACCTCACCATTTACACAGAGAGCCTGACGGGGAGACTCACCAATTGGCGTGTGTCTCTGGAACCTTCGCTCTCTGATCACAGATATATCATTTTCGAAATGAGACAATTCAACCTGGAGCTGGCATAGTTCAGGAATCCTAGGAGAACTGACTGGGCTAAATTTAGGGAGACCTTGACGGCCAAAGTTGGGGGGGTGAACTTTAAGGCCAAAGACACACTTGAGCTGGACCGGGCTGCCTTCAGGCTCGGTGGTGCAATCCTCTCCACTTTTGAGGAGTGCTGTCCGCTAAGTACTGCAGGTAGGGGCCGGAAGAGCTGGTGGAACTCGGAGCTCGCCAACTTGAGGAAAAGTGTTAGGGCACTTTTCAGACGAGCTAAAAACAACAATAACTGGGAGGCCTATCACAGGCAACTCACCAGGTATAATCTAGCTGTCAGGAGGGCTAAAAGGTCGTCCTGGAGAAATTTTTGTGGAGGTTTGGAGAATGTGAGGGACACCTCCAGAATCTACAAAATTTTGGTAAAGGACAATTCCTCTAGCCTGGGGTCTCTTAGAGGGCCTGGTAGGGATTTGGTTCACGATCCTTGGGAAGTACTGAGACTCATGGCCAGTACACATTTTCCTGAATGTGTCGTTCTGCAGCAACCTGTGCCGGACGATCCATGCGGCGTCGCTGGGCGGGCCTGTGCAAGCAGGTGGCAGGATGCGTGTCGCATGGTGACGTTTGGAAGAATCAGGTGGGCTGTCAGTTCTCTCAGTCCCTTCAAGGCACCTGGGCCAGATGGCATTAGACCGGTGTGCCTTCAGCAGGGTCCACATCCCGGGGGGGGGGGACATCTTCTCCCAGCACTGTGCGGATTGTTCAGGGCAAGCTTGGCTCTTGGGCATATCCCGACTGCGTGGAGTTCGTCAAGGATAGTTTTCATCCCGAAGCCGGGGAAGACCACGTATTACGACCCTAAGTCTTTCCGTCCCATCTCATTGTCTTCTTTTTTGCTGAAGACTTTGGAAAAACTGGTGCTGAGGTATTTGGGGGATACTGCTCTCAAGGCTAATCCCCTACATAGGTTTCAGCATGCCTATATTCCTGGTAAGTCCTGTGAGTCTGCCCTACATCAACTTGTGGGTAGGATCGAGAAGGCCTTCAGTCAAAAAGAGGTTGCTCTGGGTGCCTTTCTTGACATTCAGGGGGCCTTTGACAACACTGCAACCGAGGCAGTCACTAGGGCTGCTAGATCACGTGGGTTCAGTGAGACAATCTGCAGGTGGATTGATGATCTACTCTGCAGCAGAAAGGTAAGACTCTCGCTTCATGGAGAGGAACTGGTGGCACAAACCACAAGAGGGTGTCCTCAGGGGGGGGGTCCTCTCGCCCCTCCTGTGGAACATCGTTGCTGACGATCTCATCAGGTCATTGAACGACAGCGGCGTATTCGCTCAGGGGTACGCTGATGACGTGGCTATCCTGGTGGTCGGTAAGTTTCACGGAACAATCACTGACCTCATGAATCAAGCTCTGAGGTTGGTAGCTGGCTGGTGCTCGGAGGTTGGACTCTCAGTCAACCCCTCAAAGGTTGTAGCGGTTCCCTTCACCAGGAAAAGGAACCTGCTGGGACTTGGACCTCTGATAATGCACAGAACACCAATTGACCTGAAGGATCAGGTGAAGTACCTGGGTGACACTCTAGATCGGACACTTCAGTGGGGACCCCAACTACAGAAGGTCATTGACCGAGGTAAGTGGTCTCTCTTTGCCTGTAGGCGCATGGTGGGCTCTGTCTGGGGGCTGCAGCCCAGGCTCATGCATTGGCTGTATGTCTCGGTGGTCAGGCCTGCCATGACCTTCGGTGCAATTGTTTGGTGGACCAAAGTGGGTTCAGAAACGGCTGTGACGAGTCTGGCAAGTGTTCAAAGACTGGCCTGTCTCATCATCACAGGTGCAATGAGCAGCTGTCCTGGGGCCTCCCTGGACTGCCTCTTGGACCTCACACCAATTGACATTCACATCAGGGCAACCGCCAGGAGGTGTGCATATCGTCTACAGTGTGAAAATCTCTGGATGTTCCCTGCTGTACCACTGGGTCATGCCAGAATCAAGGATGTGGTCAACCGGGACATTCTCGATATGCCAACGGACCACATGTCTACTGTCTTCGCCTTTGGTAGGTCTTTTGAGGTGCTCATCCCACCAAGAGAGACTTATTGGACTACCGAAGGGAATCTTCTACCGCCTTGTGATCTTGAATGGTACACGGATGGTTCCAAGGTAAGGGGAGGCACCGGGGCTGGGGTGTGGGGGGAGCAGGAAGGGGTTGGTATCTACCTTCCCATGGGAGCTCATCCCACAGTGTTCCAAGCAGAAATCACTGCTATCATGGAATGTGTGCTGGAGAACCTCAGTCGGGGTACTCGTGAGAAGCGCATTTCCATCTTCACAGACAGCCAGGCTGCGCTTCAAGCACTCAATGCCTGCGAATTCAGATCCAAACTTGTTTGGGACTGTTTCAAAATCGTCTCTTGCCTGGGCAGGAGGAATCAGGTAACACTTTGCTGGGTTCCTGGCCACATGGGCTTTGAGGGCAATGAAAAGGCTGACAGACTGGCCAATGCTGGGTCATCTGGGGCATTCATGGGCCCTGAACCCTTCTGAGGAATTTCACGCAGCAATGTGAACAACTCAATCACGGGCTGGGCCCGCGAGGAACACAAAAGGAGATGGGTGGGACTCCCGCGGCTGAGAGTAAGTAAGCTCATTCTCCAATCCCCATCTAGTCAGGTGGCATCAGACCTTCTGCGCCTGGGAAGGCAGGAGGTAAGACAAATCACAGGACTTGTTACTGGACATGGGCACCTGAGGAAGCATTTGCACACAATCGGGGTGCACAATGGGAACACCTCTTGCAGGAAGTGCGGGCAGTCAGACGAGACTGCTGACCATTTGCTGTTTGACTGCGACAAGCTTGCTGAGGTAAGGCAGGCAACTCTCGGAACCATGGAGAGGGGCAGACACCTCCCTCAAGAGGAGCTTGTTGGTAAGCTGCAGAAATTCATCAGGGACATGGACCTTGGCAGTCTCTGAAAACACCTCTTTCCAGGTAAAAGGGTGCGCAACAAGCCCTTGCGGCTGAAGCGCCATGGGACCTCAAGGTCCGCCCTTCAAAATGAATGAATGAATGAGACTAATAATAATTTGTCATGTAAGGTGTACTGCCTCGCCTTCTAGATAAATTCACTCCCTTTAAATTCTTCATAATTCTTTTTCTTAAGTTTACTTAGCATTATTATTTTAAATAAGATAAAAGTAAAATGAAACAACTATCAGTACGAAGAGAAAATACCTAAATTACTGTGTGGAAATGTAGACTACTCTATTAAAAACTAGCGACCAGCAAATCACTATTCCTGCTGCTACTGTAGCAACAGATAAAAACTTGTGGACGTGTGGTAGCCCTAAAGTTACTGTGGTGACCCTTCAAAAGGAGCTAGGTTAGTTTTACAATAATTCACTAGTAAATAAAGTTATTTACATTTGCTTTCTCCAAAGATAATGTCAAATTTTTACCAAACATTTTTTATTATCAAAGATATAAATGATTACGTGTTCATTTGTGTTTACATTTGAACTACTTTAATTCATTACTGTAGATCAATATGAAATTAAAACTGTTATAAATATACTTCAGCCAGTAATTATTGAAAGTTAATAGGCTTTAAATTTGTATGTAGTTTTTGTGCAAAACTGAGAAGGATATTTTCATCATTTTACAATGATACTATGTAATACGAGTCTACAGCCAAACTTTTAATTGTTTTAAGAAAGTAGATTCTGGCAATTGTAATCTGCTGTAAGGAAAGCCAACAACTGATGATATCAGTCAGTAGAGACAGGTAGAGGTATATGTGGTCAGTAGAGACAGTAGTGTCTCTACTGGCCACATTACTATCAGTGATGACAACTCTGGTTTGCCAGATGCATCAGACACCGCACTGCATACGTACGTGCATCCACAGAATGTAGGGATATCAGTCCACGATCCCTAGATGAAAAATACAAGCTTACAACAAAATCCTTTTACGCATAGGATCAACGAATGTCTGGATTCTCGCTTCAGTACTTAATTTCTTTTTTGTTTTGTTTTATTCTTTTATAATTTCGGGGGGGCTCAGGCCCCCTGGCCCCATCTTTTCTATTCATGCCACTTGTTAATAAGTAGGGGAGGGACTTAAAACTCACTCTGTATATAACGACTTCTTTAACCGTCCAGTAAGCTCTACCAATATAGGTATGAAGAACTGAGGGTATAGTGGGTTACTCTTCAACTCACCTCTTCTTCTTCACTTTCACTTTCGTTAGATTCGCTGTTGTCGTCGCTGGACTCGTGCTCAGACTCGGAGTCTAAACCTGCTTGATCTTTATTCTCAGCCTCTGCCTCTGCTGACGCTGTAAATCAGTAATACAGTTTTTATATTAGAATTAAAAACATAGTTTTATTTTTAAGGTGGGTTTTTTATCAGATTTTTTTTAATAGTTTCAAAGCTTAAATTCTATAGTTTCCTGTTAAAACTCAAATATCAAATATTTGACCATGGGTCCCTGGGACCCTGGGTCTTGTTTCATAAAACATGACAGGTGTGACAGGTGACAGGTGACAGGTGTTACTTTACACATCTACAAATCTACAACTTTATGTTTCATAAAAGTTTTAAAACTTACTATTTTATGTCAATTTTCTTTCACAAATTTGTCGATGTCTTGACTAGTTTGTCAGATTTACATTTCATAATCGTTTTAGTGGGACAGGTGATTTTTAACAATATGTTGGGAAATTTTTTGACTTAGTTTATGAAACTTCATTAAATTTGAATTTATTTTATAATAGATAGATAGATAGATTTTATTAAGCCAATATACAATATTTGTTTACAAATACATCTGGCACGTCAATGTGATATATGTAAAATATATACACAGTATTATGTGGAGTCTATGTTAACCCATTTATGCCCAAATTAATTTTTTTTCTTGGATTTCGTTTTCTGCTTAGTATTTTGTTGTTAATGGTACAAAAACACAGATTTTGATTGTTTTTAATTTTTTATACTCATTTTTATATAAATTATGGCATGTCGACATATGTCGACTGTGGGCACGAACGGGTACAGTGTGTAAATGACGAAACAGCTGACAGCGAGCATCATCAGGTTTGTAATTGTTAACATAAATTTGACCTATTATACTTCTAAATATATAAAATGACAAACTAAACAAAAGAAATGAAAAAAGACACAAAAACAAAAAGTATATATTGGTAGGAAACACATAGGTTTCACAAGTCAACCTATGGAGATCAAGGAAAACAATGAAAGCATCTCTGAATTACACTTTAAGAATCATTTTAAAACAGTGCCAGCAAATAATTCTATGTATTTAGGTCCTGTGGTTGCCGATGAATTAATCAGGGTCATTAATTCTTTAAAAAATAAATCTGCACCAGGCATTGATGGTTTTAGTTCATTACTGATTAAAAAAGTGCATTTAAAAATTTTGGATGTTTTACTGTATATAGTTAATTTAAGTTTTCAAACTGGGGTCTCCCAGAGAAGCTCAAGGAAGCTGTGGTAATTCCTATATATAAGACTGGTAAAAAGAACTCGTTAATGAACTATAGGCCTATATCGCTACTTCCTGTGTTCGCTAAGGTAATTGAGAAATTAATAAAAAATAGATTGATTAGGTTTCTTGACAAGACACATTTTTTCAGCCAGAATCAGTTTGGGTTTCGAGAGGGAAAAAGCACTGAGGACGCACTTCATAGTTTTTTGGGCAAAATAAGTAATGGGCTAAATTCGGGGAAAAAAGTAAGTGGTATATTTCTAGACATTAAAAAAGCTTTTGACACAGTGAATCATGATATTCTTTTATCCAAATTAAATGACTGTGGAGTAAGGGGTCTGTCGTTGAAATGGTTTACAAATTATTTAAAGGGGAGAAAACAATGTGTCAAAATTAATAAAATCTGTAGCGAAGCTAAGGAGATCAAATACGGCGTGCCTCAAGGCTCGGTTTTAGGAGCAGTGTTATTTTTAATTTACATTAACGACTTATGTAATGCAGAGCTGTTTGGTAGTGTAACCTCATTTGCCGATGACACGGCATTGAGTTACTGTGGGGATTCGTGGGATCAAATTGAGAGTGAGATGAATTATGATCTGTTGGCTCTCCAGTGGTGGTTCACTACAAATAATATGCTCCTTAGTCCTGAAAAGACCAAATATATAAATTTTAGCTTGAGACATGACATCAGTTTTCAAAATTCTATAGTTTACAAATGTATAGATTGTATCGGGAAGAATTCTTTTTGTGCGGAAAAATGTGCAGTCGTCAGTAAAGTAAATAATTTGAAATATTTAGGTCTAACTTTAGACCGTGAATTAAATTGGAAGCAACACATCCTTTCTTTGAAGCAAAAATTAAATAGCACATTGAGTGTCTTTTATTTTTTAAATGATTTATGTATTCCTGAATCTATTCTACGCCTGATATATTTCTCAGTAGTCCATAGCAGAATTGATTATGGGTTAACTTTCTGGGGCAGTGCTTACAATGTAAATACTAGACCTATCTTTATTTTACAAAAACGATTCATCAAATTAATTTCAAAGAAGTCCAGAACAGAAGCATCTTTTCCATTATTTATTCGTTTAAATGTTCTTCCTTTGAAGTATATGTTTGTGTACAAGGTACTTAAACTTTTTTACAAAAGAAGTGGAAATTATTTTCAAAACAGAAATTATTACAGAAACCGATTAAGAAATGCTGAGCACCATCCTATTCCGCGTCCTAATAATACTTTTTTCACCATGAACTTCCAATTTTTAGCACCGAGAATTTACAATAAATTACCTTTAGAAATAAAAAATTCACGCACTTCTCTAGTTTTCAATCGAAAACTGCGAACCTGGATGTTAAGTTTTGAAAACATTGATTTCTTGCTTAAAATTGAAGCTTAATATATTTAAAAAATGTTGGTACCTCAAATATTTTTATAGCACCTTATATATTTTTTCTTAGTAACTAAATGCCTTAAAGTGCAAAAGTACAATGGAAGAATTAAAGTCTTTTTATTTTTCATTTGAACACTCCGCAAAGATAGTAAGGGAATATTATCAATATGTAAGTAGCCTAGCTGTCCTGAGAGCTGATAACTTATCTGAAGAGCGTAAACGGAACCTCTAAATAGGCGATTTGCCTCAGAGGTCCTAAATTTTTTCAAAGCATTGATTTGTTTATTTAACTTTAGTTTTCTGTTTGCCTGTTTCGTAAAAGATTGCTTAGTTTTAAAGAGGATCTTTTATTTATTTTATAAGTTTAAAAATAGATTTTGTTTTGGAAATATGCAATGTTAGTAGTTAAGTTTAGCAAATTGTTGTCTATGTAATGGCATGTAATGTTTTGAAAAAATAAATATATTCTTATTCTTATTCTTAAGTTTAGGTGTAAAGATATAGTAAATACCGCAATAAAAAGTCAGGTAAAAGGACATTATGTAAAAAAGTTTGTAAATGTGATAAGATATCAGCAACTTTCAAAAATAATTGCTGGAATATAAAATATTTTAAACAAATCTAAAATAAAACCATAATAAATGTCTCTTCCATGAATTTCCGTAAAGGTTCCGTAATATTTTTACCCAAAAGTCTGTGCAGAGTTTTCACAATGGGTCACAGCGAGTAAAATGTTTTGTCACACAGAATATGGCAACCAACTCGACATGAACCGCAAATTTTTCTTATAGCCTTTCCACAATGGGTACATCAGACTTGCTTCTCCACAGTGTCCAAGAAGTGTTTTCCACTGTAGCGGACGTCAGCTGGTACACAACTGGAGCTCTTTTGAGCTCAGACGTCTTGCTGTAGGTCGATCTATGGTGTTATTGCCGTGTAACTCCATACTACATACCGAATGATAATAAATAACATAGCCTCTGACAATAATGGACCTGTAAGGACCACTGTTGACATTTGTCGTGACCACTGTCGACATTTGTGGACATCAGTTTTTGAAAAGGAATAAAACTATGTTCTTGTAAAAAAATAAACTAAGCTACGATTGCATTTGTTGTAGTAGTTCCTAAATATATCTAAACAATTGTATATTCAATAAAAAATTAAAAGATTGATAGTAATAACACTTAGGATTCAAAATATGACATGGCTTGTCTTGCAGAGGTTCTTAATCTCAAATTTCCTACTCACACGTACACTACAAAATGGTGGCAAACACTGTATCTGCTTAGCAGGGATACCAATAGATAAAAATAAAATAACCTTTGTTTCAAATGCTAAATTGTATCCGTGATAAAAATTTGTAAAGTCAGTGTCTACAAATGTCGACAGTGGGCAGAAATGGGTTAAAGTCTTTCGTTGTCCACTTGCTGTTAAGAAATTCTTCTATGCTATAAAATGCATTCCTTAACAAAAAATTAATAATACATGTTTTATATTTCACAAAAGGTAAAATTCTTACCCCTAAAGGTAATTTATTGTAAAACCTGCTTGAAATCGTAAGCACATTACAATCACTTTTAACGAGTCTTAATTGAGGTAACCTAACATTGTGGCAATGTCTGGTGTTGTGAAAGTGGACAGAGCTATTCAAGTGAACTTTATCTAAATTATGAAATATATACATGAGGCATTGCAAAATATATTGAGAATATAAAGTTAAAATTTGATTTGAAACAAATATATCTTTACAATGAAATGTTGGCTCTACTCCATTAACTATCCTAATTGCTTTTTTAAGTTTAAATACTATTGAACTATGAGATGATTTTCCCCAGACCAGTAGACCATATGCCATCCTAGAGTGAAAGAGGCCAAAGTAAGGGAACGTGCCAAAGTCGGACAGTGCCAAAGTCGGACAGCGCCAACTCTGGACCGTTTTTCCGTCCTGAGTTGGCGCTGTCCGACTTTGACGTTTCTGTGCAAAAATGAAACAGTCTGGGTTTGGCACCTGACGCTCCCGCCAAATCGGGACTGTTTCAAAACAGTCCTGAGTTGGCGCCGTCCGACTTTGACGTTTCTGTGCAAAAATGAAACAGACTGGTTTTGGCACCTGACGCTCCCGCCAAATCGAGACTGTTTCAAAACAGTCCGGGTTTGGCGCCTCGTGCACAAACGTAACTAAGCACTTTTGGCCACATCCCGATTTATGTCATTGACTGTACTCTCCGCCATATTAGCCACACCCATCGATGTATTTATACATCGTTGGCCACACCCCCAAATTCTATTGGTTGTTTTATGAGAATCCCGCTCCTCCGTCGAGGGACATTTGAAACAGAACAGCTGGATACGTTTACACGATATTTTCTTAACTGTGGTGAATGTCCTCGTGATTTTTCTTGTTTATGAAGTGACAGTTTTTTAATCGAGTTCGTACAATGAGTCATTTAATATAGGCCTATTTTTAGATCCGCCAGTAATCCGGTTTACCAAGACCAAGTTAGGTAATAGGTTTTAGCGAATTTCCCCCTATAGGGAAGTAGCTATTACCGTAGGCGGCACGGTGAGACTTAAGCGCGGGACCACCGTAACTTTTTATTTTGAGGTCCCTAGACCCCAAAAACACTGTTCGTTCATTTTCATATATATATAGGGATATATATCAGTCCGTAGGCGCGATAACTTTTGTAAAAAAGGTCCGATCTTGATGAAATTTGGAACAAACGCGTAAAGCGTCATTCATGACTTTGAGTTTGAAAACCAGCAAGATTGGTTTACTCTAAGAAGGTTTTTTGAAGAAATAAAATTTATTTTCAAGATTTAGCACCTTTTTACTAATTATTTTTAAATTTCATTGTCAAAATTGAATTCAGCTTAAAAAAACAAACAATTTAGCATTTTGAATTATTATTCTACATCAATCCGTTGCTTAGATATTGGCAGGGCCGTACTCCAGACCGGTTTTTCCGGAACAATTTTACCGGGGCCCGGGGGTCAGGACCCCCCGAAATAGTGAAACCCCCCCCCCCCCGGCAGAATGTATAGAGGGCCGGGAACAGGTAAAAAGGGCCCGAAACGACAACAAAGGGGCCAAAAACGACACGTGCGAGTAGAAAAAAAAAGGTCACCACTTTTGACGAGCCGGAAATCAGCTACGGCTTTGGGTGGAACGGGTGCAGTACCAGGACATGAGGGGCCCGGCCTAATATCTTTACCGGGGCCCGCCAAAGCTGGGTACAGCCCTGGATATTGGATAATATTGGATGTGGTAAACACAGTACGTTGTCCAATATTGTTTTTAATTTTTCCCTCCAAAAAGTATAGTCACCCTGATTTAAGATATTTAAAAAATACAATTCTGAACATATGTTTAAATTTTCAGGTGATGAATATTTTATTTGTGTTTATTTTGAATACCGTAGTTAAAGTTCATTGATCAAGATTTTGCAGAAAATATATACTATATCAAAAAATACAAATTATTTTTAAATTTAATAAAGAAAGTATGAGCATTTGGAGGGGGGGGGGGGGTGTCTTGGTCTAAACTGCCTGAAAATATAGCATAATATATGGTATGTTTACAATGATGAGGATTGATAATGTTTTATTGAAATTGGCTGGAGATGTAGGTCTGTTGCACAGGGATGTTTTAATTACTGTAAAAATGACCATATGATTGAATTTAATTTTTTCATAAGTTTAATTTATTTGTTTGTTTTGAGTGTTTTGGATTAATTGATTATATGTTTGTTGACATTTATATAGGTACTATAACAAGATTACAGTTACCGTATTAAAAATTAAAAGACTAAGAATTATATAAAATACAAAAGTGTATGTATTACTAATGAAAACAAATGTGGTCTCTTTGTTTATTTTCTTCATGTTCAAAGCTCATGAATGATTAAACATACGTTTTTAATATATTATTTACTTAACACAGCGGTTCTCAAACTATTTCCCCTTGCGAATCCCTAAGCCAATGTATTTTCATGAATTGTACCCCTAGGTCGCCCTAGGGCCCTAGGTCATATTCAATACCTAATACTTGAGCATTAGCTTATCTATAGCGTTTATTATAGCTCAGGGTAAATGAACTAATATTTAAGTACTTTGTGAACAATTTAGTTTATTAGCAATTTATACTATATTTTGAATACATTTGTAATGAAATTTAAAAAATGGCAATGCAAATCTTTACAAAAAGGTTCAAAAGTTTATGACTCAGAAAAATACTAGTTTTTCTAAAATAATATTTAAAACCAAACACTTTATTGACAATAAAGAACTGGAATAAAGTTAAAGTCTTAGTGTGAGCCATGAGCCTGTTTTAATGAAGTTAGTTTTTTAAAGTTGGGGCTCAAAAGAAGATAAATAGATCCTCATGTCTGGAGCTGCATCGAGTTTGTTCCTGTTTATTTATTTATTTTTTTATTCCTGTTTACTTTTAATATACGCATATGAGGAAAATGTTCGCTCTACGAGCTCTGTAGTTGAAAAAGGGAGCAGAACTTTGATTGCTAAATTGAACAAATTTACATACTCGTCACTCAAGTCCAACCAAAAATTGATCAAATGTTTTCTCTTCAGTTCTACATTCAAAAAAAGAGTCCGTGGAAAATTTGATCAAATTTTCCTTTTCTTTGAAATTTAGGTTGGATGAATCAAAATTTGTTTCAGAGAAAGGGTCCTTGACCCAAAGAATGTTTCCATTGAGTTTGAGAAAATATTTCCTAATTAGACTGATTATTATGAAATAGGCCTAACATTGATCTTGTAAACGTCTTTGACTTTTAAAATATTTTAAACTGTTAACAGCTGGAAATATCTTGACTGTTATGGTAAAATTATGATAGTTTCTATCGAGGTAATTTTATAAAATTAGGCTACAATTTTTGTGTCCGCCATTATTGATTTATCTCTCGCAAACCCCCGTAAACCTCTCCAGAAACCCCTAGGGGTTCGCGAACCCCAGTTTGAGAACCGCTGACTTAACGTATCATTCAAACAATACTTTCCTTCAAATAGGTTGAATGCCCACATATACAAAGTAAATCCTATGGAAATTCGCTGAGTACGCAGGTCTGCTGCGACGGGGGTATTTTAATATATTCCTGGGTAATATTTAGGGTATTTTATTATGTCAAACAATTGACTGTCCCTGTATTTGATCACAATCGTTTTACAAAAAATGAATAAATGATTTATTTCCTCAATTAGGACATTACATAAACAAGATAAAAACTTGGAAATTACCTGATCACAATTCCAGTAGTGTGATCAGTTCTAAAACTACAAACATTAAAAAAAACAAAAGTTTGAGTCTAGAACTAAAAAACTAAATAAAGCCGCTCTCTGCAGTGTACACAAACATATTTTCTTAATAGTTAACTATAAGTAATTGAAATAAATTGCAACCGCTATATATAAACTAAAGGAACTTAAAAAGAGAACTACAAATAAGTCAAATTTAAAAACTTAGATCCTGGATGGACAACAACCGTTTTGATAAGTTATTGGTAAATAAACTTAGTCTGTTTGTCCCCCTGATATTAGTGGGAATTTTATTAAAATATTTTGGCCCTAGATAAGAAAATGAATGTTTAAAAATTGATTTATTTACTTTAGGTTATCTAAAAACTCCTCTAATAACATTTCTCGTAACGTAGTTAAAATTTTCATTTCCTCTAGTGCCACTTCTGATAAAAAATAATCTTAAAACTTTGAAAATGAATAAATGCTGCAAAGGTAAAATCTTTAACTGCTTATATAACGGGAATGCGCTTTCTCTTCTCCGTTTCCTTAAAATTATTCTTATCAAGTAATTTTGGAAACTCTTAACTTATCAGTGATGGACTTGTATGTACCTGCCCAACAGGTGATTCCATATTGTAATCTAGAATTAACTAAGGCAAAGTATAGTGATCTGAGAAGCGTAGTATTGCAAAAATTTCTTAAAAAATGAAAGGTTCTTACTGAAGATCGAATTTTACTGTGAAGTTTATTAATGTGTGCTTCCCAACTGAGTTTTTCATCCAGTATTACACCTAAATATTTGAAACTCTTAACTTTTTCAACTGTCAAACATGAGCAAATATGCTTACTGAGCACAGATAATTTGATCAAAGGCATTTTAATCAACACTAATCAATTACCTGCATCTTTTACTCTTTACCATGAATTATAAAACTGTTTAAACGGGCCGCATTTGAAATCTACCAAAGACATGGAGTAGTTAAAAAAACATTTAATTAACTTAGAAGCAACATTTTTGTTAACTCTTGAGTTAAGTAAATGTTTTATGCGGCATGTCTTAAGAATAAGGAGGTGACTTACGGGAAAGTCTGAAAATTCTGAAATCATTTTATATTTTTACTACAAATTAACCAGAATTTATAATTGTTTTTCCACAACCACCCCTTATTAGAAAGGAACTTAGACTTTTTGAGTTGAATAGCAGGTAATAACTCAAATATTTCCGGCCAAAAATTCATCGGTAACTACACCGGGATGACCTGTTAGTTCTAAGGAATGTTGCAGTCGGAATGTGTTTTGGCCGTTCCAAGTGATAAAATTAGTTTGTGCTTGTTGATTGTCGTGTCCGTTCTCAGTACCTGTGAATGACCTTTCTAATATTCAACCTTCAATGAGTGGTGGGTTGGAATTGAAAATTGTGTTAATTAAGGTGAGGCTATACATACACGTCACATCACATCACTTCAAGTCCATTTTCTAAGTTACACGGCCGAATTGGCCGAATGGGGACGCGACGTGACGTGACGTGTAGCCTATAGCCTCTACCAATGCCATTCGCCCAAGCGGCTGTTATGAAAGCAAATTTTATACTAAAATTGTACCAAGTGCTGTTTTTGGCGTTCATTATTTATATTAATTATATTGATGCTTATCGCTTATAATATATTATAAATGCCAGTAAGATGTATCCCCTTTAAAATAAAAGGGTTAAGATTATATAAAGGTGTTAATATCAAACGTTACAGTAACAGCAAACCTTAAGTTTATACCTTGTGTTTTATTACGCATGTAACCACAAAAATTTATCATATTTATCTGTATTCTATATACTTAATTCTCACGCCAGGGGTACTTATTTAATCCGCTTTTCACCGCGACTTTGGATGTCGCATCCTCATGTGCGCATGCGATCGAGGACGTTACGTACCGTGCGAATGCGAATATGTATAGAACCCTCTCCGGAATCGCTGTATTGGCCGTATGTGGACGCCGGGGCCATAGAAGTTATGGGGCCGTATATGTCTTCTATGGCCCCGTGTGGACGTACGTGACGTGTATGTATAGCAGCACCTTTAAATTCGCAATATAAATATGTGGCAGAACTTACTATTACTAAAATTTCAAACTTAATTATATTTTAAAAATTAAGCAGCCACTCCAAGTTCCGTATTGTGCAGTCAACTAATAAACAGTATACACCTATTTTATTCACTTCAAGAAATTAAATTGGATTTTGAGAATAAAATATTACTTAACTATGCCGAGTATGTGTTACACGCTTTGAAACTTTTGGAAAAAAAAATTTTCCAATCCTTTTTTAGCTTTGTTTCCAAACCTAGGTTTTAAGCTGAGTAAGCACAAAAATATATTTAATCAAAATCTAACTAATAATAAAGTTAAAACCCTTTTGCTATTAAATTAGTTGTAAATCCGTATAAGGAATATGGAAGGGTTCTATTTCTCACCATAGTATTGTACTATCCATACTATACTATACCATACTATAGTACCATACTACGGTATACCGTACTATACCATAGCACTGTTATAGAAATTAAAGAAATATTTAAGAGTAGTTTTGAGTTTTGAAACAATGTTGTAGTTCAATACATTAATTGAATTGGAAAATAAAACACAATATTCAAATGTTGAATTGTAATTAATAGCCTTCGTTTGAAGAAAATGTACGCTTTATAGAGAAACTAGAACTCCAATTTTTTTCTTTCATAGTAAATCCAGAAATATCAATTGAAATGTGCAATTGGACAAGTAAATTAAATCGGACATGTTTTAGGCGTGTTATAAAATTCCAACCAACATTCATTATTTCCAAAATTTGTCTTTGGTTAAAGACCTATATATTTAGTTCTTATCAAGCTATACAGTAAAATTGGGTCTAACAACTTTCTCTGAAAGAACCTCGCTGTAATCTGAATCTGACTCATCTAATTTACTGAAATTAGATGAGTTTCAAGTGATCACGCTGTGGACTACCAACATAAATTTGATTTTTTCCAAGGATTTTCTCCAAATAAAGATCGATGGCTCTATTATTATATATATTAGAGATCGCCTACGGGTCGAAAGGTCGAAATGCAATCAGATAATATTTTACTACAGTTTTTACTCATTGCTTCAATAAAACATGTGACATTTTGTTGTTATACTTTTGATACTTTTTAATATTTTTCCTTTAAATGGTGACCTACAAGGTATTTTAAGCCAATTATAAATGAGAGATAATGAGAGTGTTTATCTTATTAATATTTAACAGAGAACTGTGAAGACAAAATATTGAAATATGTTCAATTTCTAGCTAAAATGTACATATAACTCAACAACGTGTTCTATGAAGATTACTTAGCAGAGAAAATCTAATAACGTAATAAAATGTATTTTGAAGGTATAAAATGTTAACATTGGCCTTATGAGTTGCCATGCTGGCAACTAATTAATCAAGGAAAATGTAATCAAATAAAGTCATCATATTTGCAAACTACAGTCATCTATGAAAAATACAGCGCGTGACATGAAGATTACATGGAGTACTAAAAAAAGTGTGTTCGTTGTTTATGAATATTACATATCGATTTTTTTATAGTAATTGGATGAAATGGTAAACATAAAACAAATAATACCGAGCAAGGCTTGGATCACCAGGTACTAATTAAATAAGGAGGAAATGTGATGATATTCATATTGAATGCAATCAGTTAATGATTTGAATTAGCATTTGAGACGCCAACCTGAGGTATGTATAACTTTCGAATATGTTCTATCAGAAAACACTCCTTTGATCTCTGATCACGTTTTTTTTCGAATACTCCAAATCCAGAGTACCCAAAAAATAATTATGTTATGATTCCGAAGTTTAACACTAAAAACCAATAAATGAAAGTTGCTTTAAAATGAATCTATAATGTTTGATGCAATTACTTTTATTGTTTTGTTGGTGCATTTAGTAACCAATAATATTTCGGCTTTGAAGGTTAGTTTGTGTGCATGGGGTGCCCAACCCCCAAGCCTCAAATTAATAGTGCTCTCTCCCCAAATTTGGTTAGCCCCCCCCGAAATTGGGCTGACCCCCTTCGTTATCAGCAGTAACCTGAACTTAAAACACTGTACACCCCCAGTGGCGTAGGTACGGGGGGGGGATAAGGGGGATATATCCCCCCCCTTGGCCCTACAGTATGTAAAAAAATTAATTATACTCAAAAAATTAAAGTTAGGCTACGACTTTTAACTAGGAAGTAATTCTTTCACCGCAATAAGAAATAAAACATCTTTGTAAAAATATATAAATAAAGTAATTATTGTTATTATTTATTTAGTAGTTGAAAACTGCCAAAAAATGTTATCTTTGAGGTATTGCGCGCCAAACGAACGCGGCAGGATCGGTGACAAGAGGCTTAAAAATACAATACAGTATTTTGGAATATTAGTGGTAGCGGCGAATGCGTAACTGAAAGTGAACTGTTACTGTAACAGAATCAAAGCAAAATTTCGCATTTTCTGTTCCTTAGTCACTGATGGTCCCCGATTTGTAAATACCCTGTTATGAAAGACAGACGATGAATCAGTCTGAGAACGCAACTGAAAACGTGCCATTCACAGCCGAATTGGTATTAGATTAAAATTCGCCGCCTATAATATTACGTCTTACAGAATACAGAATAACAGAAAAATTATAATGTTGTTCACTTTGTCCTGAATGTTTTTTAGTCCTATATACCAGAAAAACGTTATTTTAAACAATCTTTATACCTATAAAAGGCAAAGCCCTCACTCACTCACTCATTCACTCACTCACTCATCACTAATTCTCCAACTTCCCAATAACCCAGAAGGCTGAAATTTGGTTCACTGTTTCTTTAGGCATTAAATAGGAAAACTAAATGGTTTTCATCCTGATCTTACCCTCGGACTCCGCCATGGACCCTCTCAAAGATCCCATATTATCCTTATGGCAGAATACAAATTGGTGAAATGTTTACATTTAAACAGATGTAAAATGCAAGAAATTTAGTGGAATGTCAAACCAGCTGTCAGGAATAGAACATAAAATAAATCACTGACTAGAGATACTTATAAGACCTTTCTTCCCCGTAACAGTTGTTAATGAAAGAGCTAATTTAAACCATTTATTTTATCTACATCATTAGAAAAAAAATACTTTGCCTTTGTCTTTTAGAAAATTTCATTGATGGAATTATTACCATAGGTCTCACGGCAAGACCTAAGTGCGAGACCATGATAACTTTTCATTTTGGAGCTCCCAGAAGCAAAAAACACTATTCAAACTATATTTAAAGCTGAAAGCACAGTATATTGTCCCTTTAGAAAAATTCTATATCTCGGTTATTACTCAACATATCTTGTTAAAACTTGGTATGTGGTTTTTTTGGTTCAGATTCACCTGATATTGTTTTAAAACCACCAAATTTTTGAATGACTGTTGCAATAGACCTGCATTTCCATTCCCCATTTTATTCTTATGGAAGCAATGAAATAAGGTCATGCACGTAGTCTGGAGGTCTGCTGCGACGGGGGTATTTTTATGTTCAAGATAGACCCTAAAAACCTTAGAATTTTTTTGACATTAAATCATTAGGATTCTCTAAGTACGCAAGGTCTGCTGCGACGCAGATTTTATATTTCTGCTTAAGGGCCACTATACATATATACCATGCATGCGAGCAGATTCAACGATATTGGGCATGAGCCATCCCAGGGCAGTTGCACCCTTGAGGCCTTTATCGGTGGGGCGCTGAATCTGCTCATATGTATAGTGCAGGAAGGCCAAATAGAAATACCTCCTGCAGGGGGCAGCAATAGAATAACTCCAGTCGCAGCAGACCTGTGGACTTTGAGGATTCCTGAAAACATCTTTCTGGTTAATGAAAGTCCATCTTCTTTATATTTGTCCAATACCACTTACCTATCATTGCTCAGCCCAAACTACAAGACTTAGAACCTTGGACCTTTGCATGGACGATCTTAAGGGCGTAAGCATCCCCTAAGAACGGGTTTTTTAATTCAAAGTTTTAAGGATTTTGGCGGGGTTGAAGTTTATAAATTTTCCTACGCAAGTGGAATGGATGATCTTTTGTTTAATTTTCAATGTTCATTTAACAAGCAGGTGGTTCAGCTTCACGTATGGATACGATTTTACAGCTGATTTATAATTTGGTTACTTTCACAATAGTTTTATGGTTGTTTTGTTGATTTTTAGGTGATATGTACTATTTTAAATATATAAAAGTTGAATTTAGTTTAGTTAGTTAACTTAAAGTCGTCATTCGTTTTTGTACCTCATCTGTTTAATCATAAACTCAGTATGTGGCCCTATCTTCATTTAGGCAGCAGGTGTTACAGTTTTTATCGTGAGCAAAGCCACGGGTAACTGCTAGTTATTTATATTTATCAAAATGAGTGAACCTGTAGGCTGTACAGGCCTACATTATTTGTCGTTGGAACTGAAGTAGCCAATAAAAATACTAGATTCACCGACTACCTATATTCCCTCTGACGGCCAACACCGGAACTAACGCGTATGATCTCATTTTGACGTATAGAATGCGTTTATAACTCGGTCAGTTGGTTCTGTGACCTTGCGTAATTCGCAGCGACGCGACGCCGCGACGCGACGCGACGTGACTACAATATGTTGTGATGTCGAAACAGTGCGAAATGACGGGGGTTTTCGCTCCAAAACGAAAAAGTGAGAGTGAAGTTGATACTATTGGCGTGAAAAAACTATGAGATTTACTTGTTGTAACTATGCTGAAACAATATTTCAGTGATCAGTGCTAGCAGAGAATGGGGCGAAGTGGACTGATGCAGATCCCTGTATTCATTTGATATCTAGTAATTTTACTATAAAATGAAATGAAAAGTAATTTCTTCAAGCCTAAGTAAAATAAATGACAGATGGTATTTTTAATAAAAGCACCAAAACTACGTGAAAGCAACTCAACAAAATTATGAGAATGAAGTAAAAACGTATACATGCAAAAAAGAATAAAGCAGATGTAAGATCATTATGACATCAAACCACAACCACTCCCCCTGTGTTCAGCTCGTACTTTTGGAGAACGAGCCAATATGCGCACGGCATGCGCGCGGCGACCACGTGTCTGCATCAATTATTCCGTAAAATATGAGTTTCACTATGCCTCTAGATTGCATAAAAAGCTAGTTTTAGAGTTATAATTTTCAAAATTTTTCCCCAGACCCCCCGGTTATATCCCCCCCCCTTGACCAAAGTCTATCTACGCCACTGTACACCCCCACAATAGATGGGATCAGCAATCAGAGACTTCTAGTATTTAAAAGAAACAGAGTTCTTTATCTAGAAATATCAAATAAGCAAAGAGCCGTTTAATTTGATCGCACGCATTTAACGTTGACGCGTAGTTTGCGCGGCAACGGCGGAAGTAGGTTTGCGAAAGACGATCGCGCTTTTTTATTAGGTCACGGAAAAATGGCCCAAGTACATAACTTTAATTCAATATAACTATGCAAATTCCTTTGCAAAATAAACAAACGGCCGTAAAATTTAATCGCGCGTGATTGACGATCGCGAGGAATAAATTAAACATGCTAATTAATAATTATTTTCAGTAATAATTCCGATTAATCCGAAATATTTGCTAATCTTTACACTAACATATCCTTAGAGCCTGAACTGTGGATAAAATGATCAATTGAACATATTTGTCATCATACTAACACAGAAACATCTGTTTTCAGTTCCTTTTTGTTGGCTCGAAAGTTACCCATTGCCGGCCTAGGCCGGATAAACGTTTTCCGGCCTAGGCCGGATAACACGGAAGTAAACAATCAGCTGATTTGCAGCAAACCGACGTTTAATGCTTGTTTTTGGTGGTTTATTGGTTTCTTTTGAGATGATTGTAGTGGCAGCACTGCATAGATACTTTACATACTTTACTTGAAATGGCGACTTACCCAGGTAGGTGTTTTAATCGTACATTTGCATCTGTAGCAAATGTTTGTTCTGCTTGTTATAGGTTAGGTCTGAAGGTTTGAGAAGTATGTTTATGCAAGGACTACGTTACGATTGGAAAAGTAGACTATGTTTTTTTCTGCGTAGTACGATAAAAATATCGTACGTTACACGGCCGGGAAGTTTTGCCGTACTTGCTTGACAAACTATCATGCTCGTCTGAAAAAATAGTACTTCCCGGCCTAATAACGTAATAAACTATACGCACCTTAAAATTATAGCAAGTTTTTCTTCTGTTTAAATAGAATACAGATTCCTATTGTTCGACACTTTGCTATGGTATTTCGTTACCAAACATAGCACAAAATTAAAGTGTGCAATTTACAATCTAAAATATTTCGAAAATTTATTTCCGACCTTCCGTAAATGGGTTGTAAAGAACTTCTGATAGTATCCTTCTCATTCCTTAGAGCTACTAAAAATCAATTATACTTTCGTCCTCCATTTATTTTCTGGCAATTAACATAGACGTCGAATACCCACGAACGGTAAATATGCGCGATTAAATTACACGGCTTTGCTTATTTTAAAAATTAAATTTCACAGTCGCTAACATTTTTTGCAAAGTTCATTACCTGCGACCGATACGTTCCGTCTACGCACCCGCGCTCGGTAATACAGTTGCACGAGATAATTGCTTATCTACCACGTCAAAGGAACATAAAATATTGTGTATTTTTACTTTCTCCCCCCTCCCTATACATAGTATATTGAGAAAGTATTGTTTTCGTAAAAACTTTCGATTTTGAGTTGTTAGTGGATATATTCGTTTTAGTGCTCCTTGAATCCAAAAAAGTGGTTTTCGGCGTTGTGTCTGTCTGTCTGTCTGTGTGTGTATGTAGATGTATGTGTGTGGATGTAAACAAAGCTAGAGACTACACCAGTGGTCCGATTTTCATGAAATTTGGCGTGTAGGCGGTATAAAGCCGTGGTATCTCCAAGAGTATTTTTCATTTTATTGAATTTTTGATTTTTCAGGGTTTTTACCCCATAAAAACCCATAAAAATGACAAAAATCCAATTTTCTCAAAAACGGCTTTAACGATTTTGATAAAAAATTTTATGGTTTTTAGTGCTTAACATGACAAACTGTAGCATGGTGGGCCGTTATTTAATTAACTGTAGAACGGTTAGGTCTCTAACATGATTCCTGCAGACGTAGCCGCGAGGATCTTATTCCACGAATTATATTTTCCCCCCTGGAGAGCCATTTTTGACGTTATTAGATTAGTAATGAATAGTAAATACTGGCAGGAAACGAAATACTTGACCCCTTAATTTATTTAAGCCAAAAGTGCATACGGTAATTATAAGGAACTGTTTCGACAGGCAAGGTTTTGAGTAATGATCTTAAATAAAGAATAATAATTATATCCGGAATAATAAGTTGTTCAATTTGGAATTTAGAAGGATCGTATCGGGCCTAATTTGACTGCCAATTAGTTACTTACATACCAGCTCCAGCTCCCCCGCTCTCACCCCATGACCGTGCTGAAGAAGTCTACTCCTGCATCGTGTGGTGGCGGATGATGTGAACTGGTCGACGGTCAGCAGGCGAGAGAGCGACGACTTACCTGAGCCGCTGGGTATACCCTCTGCACTCTGAACTTTGACCTTGGTCTAGACTGGGCAGGGCTGAGGTCGAGTTTCAAACAAAAGCTGGTGCGACGGTTATATGAATGATGTCACAATCTCCCCCCCTCTCCCCGGCAGCTGAAGGAGGAAGGAAGGTGTGATTGATCTGTAACTGTTATTTAATTAGCAACGTAATCAAAATCTGAAACTATTAATTTGAGAGCTATGGATTGAAATGCAGAACCGTTAATTTATGAGTAAGTTATTTGAGATTCCATTTAAATATGATGGGGGGTCAAATTGATCTATAAATTAAATAACAATAATAAATATTTTCAAATAACAACAATATTACATAACAACAATAACATATTCCAAGTGCAATAGTGATATAATGGATTGAATATGATTATAATAGATTCATCATTGAATAGGCATGCCTCTTCTACATTGAGACAAAATGTAAACAAACATTCATTATATGGGGGTAGTAGGCCTACTAACAAAACTACATTTTGTGATGTGTGTGTGTTTGGTGTTTGGGTGTGTGTGTGTGAGTGTGTGTGTGTAAGTGTATTGGCTTATTCCCTCTCCGGTGCAAGGGAATACTCATCCTTCCTCCAGTGCATTAGGGTTGAAATTGCAACCAGATAAAAAAAATATAAACAAAAAGTCTCTGGAGGCAATTTCATTTGTCGCGCACAAACTTGGAGAGAAAAAAAATTAAGACCTAATGACTGGAGGCGGTGGTTGGCCAAGTGTGTGTTTGTGTATTTCCCTCTGTGCCTGACCCTTCCTTGAAGGTGATGCCTTCGCGAAGCATAGCCCAAGTCACAAGGGGTGTCAGACACAAAGAGAGTGTATGTTGTGTATATATGTGTGTATGTGTACCTTACTTCTAAGTTCTTAACTAATATCACTTACTCCATTTGGGGGGCATGGACTTTTTTTTTTAATATTTTGGCAAGAAATATCTTTTTAATTGAGTTACATGAGCCCTTGCTATGCATTTTCCACTAGTAGGGTCTACTAATTGGACTGTTACTGGTGATGTGAAAGCTCCTATCACTACAGGTTTGGACCAGAGGGGTAAAAGCTTGGCATTCACTTGGTCTATAGCTTTGGATTGGTGGTGTAGCTTGTACATTACCCAATCACCTACTTTATATGGTTGTGGTATGTGTACGTTGCTATATCTTTCTTTTCTTTTCCCATGGGCTTTTTTTAGGTTTGAAATGGCTTCTGCCCACTTGTCTCTATTATCAGAGTTCTGTGTGGGTAGAAGTTGATCAAGATTCCAAGAAAGTTCTAAAGGGTGTTTGATTGTAAAATTGAGAAATAATTCAGCTGGAGAAAAACCTGTACTTTCATGTTTCGCAGAGTTAAATGCAATTTGGAAAAGAGAAATGTCTTTATCCCACTCAGTTTGATTTTGTGAATGAAAGACTCTCAAGGCGACCTTAATATTTTTATTTGCTCTTTCTGCATGGCTCGGGTTTGGATAATACGGTGTTGTGGTAATGTGACGAATTCCATAAGCTAAACACATTTCAGAAATTTCCTTAGAACGGAAACATTTGGCATTGTCTGAAACTAGTATTTTAGGAAAGCCAAAATAAGCAAACAATCCTCTTTTGAGCAAGTTTACTGTTGTGTTGGCCGTTGCGTTTCTAGCAGGCAGGAAAACTGTGTATTTTGAAAAGGCGTCGGTTATGGTTAAGATATAACGGTTTCCTGATTGTTTAGCTCTGGGCAATGGTCCAATGAAATCTATAAACACCTTTTCAAATGGTTGAGTTATTATTTCTGAAGCTAAATGACCTATTTTGGTGTTGGGAGCTTGTTTTGATCTTTGACACACATTACAAGATCTAACCATGTCGGATATCCTCTGTTTTAACTGATCGTTCCAAAAATGAGGTTCTATCCTCGCCAAGGTTTTATTAATTCCTAAATGTGCTGTTGTGGGAGCTTGGTGATAATACTGAAAAAGCATGGGGATTAATTTATCTGGAATTACAATTCTTGGTTTGGTTTGTTTAGGTGTTTGGTGTACTAGTGTGCCCTGATGTAAAAAATAGTTTGGTGGGGGATTGGGTTTATTAAGTTTTTTGACTATGCTGGCAATATGAGGGTCTTCTTTCTGGTGAATTAAGATGTCTTTGAATGCTTCGGGGATTTTGAACAAAACCTGAACCTTGTTATTATGGTCTATTTTGGTTTGGGAGTTATCGGTGACTATATTGTTTTTAGTTTGGGGGTGTTCTGTTTCTACCTTGGTGTTGGCTAGGGGGTTTTCTTGGTTTTCTACTGCTGTGTCTTCGAACATTCGTGAGAGGCAATCGGCAACTGAGTTGTCTTTCCCGGAAATATGGGAAATTGTGAATTGAAATGCGTTAATGAGAGTTATCCACCGTCCAATTTTTCCAACTTGACGCGGGTGATTTAAGAGCCATGTCAGGGCATGATTGTCGCAATGTAACTCAAAGTGGCGGTGCTCTAAATAAACTCTAAATTTATCTAGGAAAAATGTTACTGCAAGTGCCTCTAATTCAAATGCGCTATAATTCTTTTCATGATTGTTCGTGGGACGTGACGCATAAGCTACAGGGAGAAGGATGTCATTATATCTTTGTGCCAGTATTGCGCCTATACTTGATCGAGATGCATCGGTTTGCAAAATAAAGGGCTTATCAAAATTCGGCATACGTAGAACAGGAGATGATGTTAGAGCTTTTTTTAAACTTTCGAAAGCTGACTGTTGCTCTGGTCCCCAAGAAAAGGGTACTCCTTTCTTTTTTAAGTGATTTAAGGGGGCTGACAACTGAGCATAGTTTTTAATAAACCGAGAGTAATAAGCTGTCATTCCTAAAAATCTAGCTACTTGCTTCAAGTTTTTGGGTGTAGGAAAATTGTCAATCGGTTGTGTTTTTTCCTTGCTAAGACTTAAGGTGTTATTTTGAATGATGTGGCCCAAAAACTCTATTTTGTTTGAAGCTACTGTTATTTTAGATGGATTAACTGTCAAATTTACTTTCTTTAATCGCTCTAGAACTTCCTTAAGGTGTTGTAAATGTTCTTCGAAGGAGTCAGAGTAAACTACAATATCATCAAAAAATGAAAACAAATACTTAAATTTAATGTCACCAAAAATGCGGTTAATAAGGTCTGTAAGTACCATACTACCATTTGAGATTCCAAAGGGGACGTATTCAAATTCGTACTGTGCCCAGGGTACTACAAAAGCCGTGTATTTCTTGGATTCTTCATCTAATGGGATTTGATTATAAGCTGAATTTAAGTCTAATAATGTAAACCACTTTGCTTTACCCAAATGTTGAAATGCACTGTCTGTTGAAGGCATAGGAGTTGCTTCAAGAGTGATGCCCTTATTTAACGCCTTGTAATTTACTACTAGTCTTGTTTTCCCTCCTTTTTTTGGAATTATGAAGGCTGGACATGAAAAGGGACTGTTGGATTCCCTTATTACTCCATTATCTAATAATTCCTGTATGTGGTTCCTTAAAATTTCTGTTTTGGGTGGTGAAAATTGGTAAGGACGTGAACGACATTGATGGCCTTCTTTAACATTAATGTGGTATTTTAGTACATTTGTCCTACCTAGTTTCTTGGTTATGGTTTCTGGATATTGGTCTATTAACTTTTTAACTATTTCTAACTGTTGAGAGTTTAGGTTTTCACCAAATTTGGGCGTGTTAGGTTTGGGTGGTTCTGACTCTGATTTATTCTGTGCATTCAATGATAAAATTAACGTCTGCTTGTACGGAAAGGTAACTGTGCCCTTGGCTATATTAATTATTGCTTTGGTGAACTGTAAAAAATCTGTGCCTAAAATAGCATTAACATGTAATTTCTTTGCAACGAAAAATGTGAAAGACCAGGAGAGATACTGAATCTTAAAATGGAGCTTGACTTTCATATTAAATTCTAAGGCTTCGGAATTAGCCGTTATTGCTGATTCATTTATTGATTGGGGCTCAGAAACTAACACTCCTTTTTGATTTTTAATTTGATTGAAGAAACTTTCAGAAATGAGTGTACATGTTGCGCCTGTATCCACAGTTGCTGGGGTTTTAATTTTACCAAATTTTAGAATTAAACGGGATCTTGGTAAGAGTGGTGAATCTAAATTTTGATTTGGACTGGAGTTGGGGTTTGTTGGAGCTGGTGTTAGAGTGGCAGCATTGGGTCGCGCGGGGCAGGTGCTGCCTACGGTGCTCCGCGCCCTCTGTTTAAACGTGCTTGGAAATTCTGTTGTTGTCTAGGGAATGGTGGTGGTGGATATGCAGGTTGCCAGGGCGGGTATTGATAGTTATAGGGGGGAACCCAAGGTGGTCTATTAGTAGGGTGAAACATTCTAGGGCGTTGATTGAAATTATTGTATCTGTTATTAGGGTTTGGGACATTTTGATTAGTGTTTGGTGATCTGAGGTTAGTGTTGGGATATCTGAATTGGTTTTGATTGGTTGGTGTTGTGTTCTGTGACCGCTGAGGATTGGTTGGGTAGGTGATGTTACGATTGAAATATCTACTAGAAAAAGGAGAAGATGTTTGACCAGTTTGGTCATTTGGTTGAGTTTTATTTTTAAGGCTAGCTGACAGGGGAGCGATGTCGATGAGATCTTGAGTTTTATTCATGGGTGGTAATCCGGCAAAAGTAATTCTAGTTTCTGGGTTTATTCCTCTGAAAATTGTATTGAATATTTCTGACTCTGAAATCTGAGGAGAGAGGATCTTAAAATTTTGCTGGACATCTCTCACATATTCGGACAATTCTTCCTGAATGGTTTGGGTACGGTACAAAAATTTATTTTGCATTTCTCTTAAAATGTCTGGGGTGAAAAAGGTTTCTCTGAGATTAGTTAAGAATTGATCCCACTGTACGTGATTAGCTATATTTGATAACCAAAACTCTCTCATTCTATTCTGAACATAAGGGCTTACATTTAGCAAAATTGCTCTCTCTGGTACTACATTTAATTCAATTAATTTATCTACCTTCTTCAAAAAATGCATGATCTGATCATTACTATTACCAGTTAATTTAGGAAGGTCTTTCAGCATTTCAGTTACAAATGGAGGCAATTTAATTTTTTCTACTGACTTAGACTCTGAATTATCTTTAAATTCTTTGGCAACTATTTTAACTGTTTCTGAAACTGCTGCCATAGTTATTGAATGGATAGATTGTAGGAGTTGGGCTACATTAGGATCATTAAGGATTGGTTCCCTAGTACTAGTCTGCTGTGAAGTCATAGAGGATATTTGTGGAGCAGGTGGAGGTATTTGGTCTGTATTGTGAAAGTTAATCAGTTCAGGTTCGACTTGTCCGGGTTTAGTATTAGTCTTTTTTAAGTTTTCGTTGTCGTCTGCTAGGTCTGGATCGTCGTCTTGGAAATTTTCTTTGGCTTTGGCCTTGACAAAGTTTTTTAACTGCACACGGTTTTCCTCCAGCGTGGCAGCTGGTTTAATTTGCCATAACTCGCATTGTTGGATCGCTTGAGCAGCGTTTAATTTTTTTATCCAACTCGTTGTAGTTGGAATGTTTTCCAAACTGAATGTCGCCATTTTTTGTTTGGGTGGGAGCGTTTATTGAACTATTTTTTTCTTACAAAATTTAAATACTCAGAATCATTAAATTCACAGGTCTGGGGGTTGAGCAAGGTAGTTTGAGCTGGGAAATTGACGTTATTTACTATGGTTGGTTTTATTTATTTATTGGATTTATTCTTGGATGGAAAAGTGAATGAATGGTTTTAGCTCTTGGAATACTAGTTTAGTTGCAGAAAAATATATTGGTTTGTTTCTACTTCGTGTTATGGATAGAGTACAGGATGTAAGTAAGGAATGTACCACTTTAAGCCAACCTCCTAAGTACAACCCACAACATCTCGGATTTTGGAATAACCAGCGATTTGGCAACTTCCCTCAACACATTCATTCCTAATCCAGCGACAAGTTTGCAGCAGAAGCACACCTTTTTTTTTTGACGGTGTGACGCACCTTGTTTTGTGTGCAATACAACAGCTAAGCTAGGACTCTTTTCATTTCTCTAAAATTACCGCCAAATTTTTTTTTTACGCAAGGGATATGAGGCCTCTCAACCTATTGAGTGTTGGATACACATTTATTAACCTCTAAGTTACAAGACAATATAGCGTGTGTAAGCAAGGTTGGAATAGAAAGGAAGTTCTTAAAGAAATTCTTTGTTTTATACCCTTTTTTTATTTATTTATTTATTTTTTGGTGTGCGCCAGCAGAGATATATAAAGCTATAGAAAGTAAGTACCTCAATCAACAGCCTCAATCAGCTTGCCCCGTCACTGCCAGCGCTGCCAGTTTAGTAGCAGGGGCAACATTTGGGACTCCCGGAGGACGTGCACTAAGGCCTTTATACACATCCCCCACGGTTGCTTGGATTGTAGGATGCGATTGGGTTTTTTTCCGGTATTTAAGCATTCAAATAAAAAGGTCGCAGTGGAAGCGTGCTGGGCCCATAACCCAGAGGTCCGTGGATCGTAACCACGCTCTGCTACCATTTTGTAGCATGGTGGGCCGTTATTTAATTAACTGTAGAACGGTTAGGTCTCTAACATGATTCCTGCAGACGTAGCCGCGAGGATCTTATTCCACGAATTATATTTTCCCCCCTGGAGAGCCATTTTTGACGTTATTAGATTAGTAATGAATAGTAAATACTGGCAGGAAACGAAATACTTGACCCCTTAATTTATTTAAGCCAAAAGTGCATACGGTAATTATAAGGAACTGTTTCGACAGGCAAGGTTTTGAGTAATGATCTTAAATAAAGAATAATAATTATATCCGGAATAATAAGTTGTTCAATTTGGAATTTAGAAGGATCGTATCGGGCCTAATTTGACTGCCAATTAGTTACTTACATACCAGCTCCAGCTCCCCCGCTCTCACCCCATGACCGTGCTGAAGAAGTCTACTCCTGCATCGTGTGGTGGCGGATGATGTGAACTGGTCGACGGTCAGCAGGCGAGAGAGCGACGACTTACCTGAGCCGCTGGGTATACCCTCTGCACTCTGAACTTTGACCTTGGTCTAGACTGGGCAGGGCTGAGGTCGAGTTTCAAACAAAAGCTGGTGCGACGGTTATATGAATGATGTCACAATACAAAATGACACCACATGCATTTCTGTAAAAATCAGGTTCAGAAGTTATGGGGGTTTAAGTGTTAAAAATTCATGTTTCTTAAATTTCACAAAATCTGTAACCTCTAAAGAAAATATACTTGCAACCATTGAATTTGACTTGAAAAACAAAATAATCCAGTACTTTGAATCACTAGTTTACGTCAACTGGTTGCGGAGGGCTTTGATATTTTAGTTTGGCGGATTAGTCCAAAAAGGACTAATGTGTTTATATAATGAGTACCTTGTGGTCCGAGCCTTGGTAGGTATCATTTCATGTTTACCAGTTCATCCAATTACTATAAAACATGTTAGTGTCACAATTTTTATAAATGCACATTTTTTATTACTCCATGCAAACTTTATCCCACATGCCGTATTTGTCCTACATGGCTGTAGTTTGTATACAGCTGTACGGTACATTAAGGTTATTTGTTTTTTTTATTTGGTTGCTAGCATGGCAACTTCAAATGTAAAGTGTTTCGACTTTAAAATTTAATGCATTACCTTATCAGAATTTCTCCAGCTAAGTAACCTACATGAGTCTTTTTTAAGTCAGAAATTACATATTTCAAGACTTTTAAGGTAATCTTGGTAGCCGTTTTTAAGATAATTGAGCAAGCAAGAGTATTCTTATATATTTATTGCTCATAATATAAGTACGAGTATAGGATTTAATCATTTTTTTGTATGAAGAAATGAATTTGTATGAAGAAATGAAGTAATAAACAGCAATCTTTCTTGGAAAGGACATATTTTAAAGCTACGAAGGGAATTATTTAGTGCCTTGCGCAAATTGTATTTACTAAGGAATCTTTGCCCCCAGAAAGTTCTTATTTATGTATATCACTCTTTAGTAAGTTCAAGATTAGGATACGGGTTGAGTTGCTGGGGTGGGGTCTATCCTACAACAATTAAACCTCTCATCACCCTCCAAAAAAATATAATTAGAGTCATTTCTAAAAAGAATAGATTTGAGCATTCCTGGCCATTGTTTATCAATCATAAAATTCTTCCACTCAGGCATTTGTATGTTTACAGAATTCTTGGTTTGTTTTACAAGAGAATTGGTAATGGACAACTAAAAAGGGTTTCGACATACAGTCTTCGAAACTTCAATTTGGTGCCTGTACCACGTCCGAAACTTACATTGTACAGACAGTTTTTTAATTTTAACGCACGCCGTATTTACAATCTTACATCATGTTATAATTTTAATAAAAACTCCTATTCTGTGTATTGTAAGCACTTAAAAACCTGGTTATTTACTCAGCAAGACATTGATCATCTGTTTCAGATTCTTTTTTGACACTGTATACAATTGATTAATGTTGGTTTATTGTATTATATTTTATTAATTAAGTGAGTGATATTATTCCATCCTACAGTTTGAATTAATCTTCTTAAAATAACAAAGAAATGTTTTGCATGCTTTAAAAAACTGGTACTTGTCTTTATCTCTATGAATACTTATTGTATTTGTAACAAATTTATTTTTTGATACAACCACATTGGTAGCCATTTATTGAAGTTGATTTAATGTGATGGAAGCCTCAAAACTGGCCCTGCCTATGAGGCTCCTAATTTGTTCATTGCAAAACTGTTATCATATTTTTATTTTTAAATTATCTAAATGCAAAGGAATATTTTTTGTTTTTTTGGAAAATATTTGTTTGTTTTGTGCTTATTTTGCATTTTTTTCTGTATGTACTGCAGTTTTAAGTTAATTTATTTGGCAAATCGTTATTAAGTTGTAATAGTATATAGTATTTGTATATTTTTGGGGTTTTTTTGATATGTACTGTAGTTGTAAGAGAATTTGTTTGAATCTGTAAAAATATTGTATATGTTTTGTGATGAATAAAGCTTTATTTCATTCATTCATTCACCAAATAGGATATTTTTCCTTTATTGTCGAAAATGGGTTGTATTTAACTTTTATCCATTGAAATTAATACAATCTGATAATTAAAAATCACATTATTGGCCCATTAATGGCTAATATTAAAATTCTGCCTACCTCATATTTAATTACAGAAGGTAAAAAATGAAACACAATTAAAATTCTTGAGATTGCAAAATTAATTTGTAATAAATTACGTAGCATATTTAGTTCAAAAGGAAATTAATTACAATATTCAACAATGAGTGCAGAGAAACCAATTATGATCAAGAAAAGGGTTGGATCAAACGTAAAATTATTCTTAAATGATACAATCTGATAATTTAAAATCGCAATACTAGCCCATTGTCATCGTCTCCTTTACAGCGAGCCAATGAGAACAAAAGGGAGGAGCCCGGTACAGTAAGGTTCAAAAACAAAACCGTCCGGATTTGGCGCCGTCCGACTTTGTCGTTTGTGGTCTGAAATGAAACTGTCCGGGTTTGGCACCTGACAATCCCGCCAAATCGAGACTGTTTCAAAACAGTCCTGAGTTGGCGCCATCCGACTTTGACGTTTCTGTGCAAAAATGAAACAGTCCGGTTTTGGCACCTGACGCTCCCGCCAAATCGAGACTGTTTCAAAACAGTCGGGGTTTGGCGCTGTCCGACTTTGGCACTGTCCGACTTTGGTGTTTTGGGAATTTTAAACAGTCCTGATTTGGCGCTGTCCGACTTTGGTAGCGTCCCCAAAGTAAGCTTGTCGGACGCCATCATGTGGAAGTTCATTTTTAAGACATCTGAGTGCAAAAATACTTCCACTCAGTTGTTTTTCTAAGTGAATAGCATGATTTTTCCAATTTAAATGAGGATCAAGAATCAGTCCCAGAAATTTTTCTGTCCTGTCTTTATTTTCATTTTCTAGTTGTTTTAGGGAAAAGATCATTGTATTTGTTTTTGTTTTATTTAGCACCAATTGATTTGCTATAAGCCAATTTTCAGCTGTTTTTTTTTTGTGATTGGAAATTTCTAAAACATCTTTGCAGTCAGAATGCCTTGTTACAATTGTGGTGTCATCCACGTATAAAATTACTTTGGTTGGAATATTATAATACAAATCATTAATGGATATTACAAAAAGCAAAGGACCAAGGACGGAGCCCTGTGGTACCCCACATGTCACTGGTAAACAGCTAGAAGTTTTGACAATAATAATTACATATTGGGTCCTCTTATTTAAGTAAGTTCTGATTAAAGTGAGTGATGAGCCTGAAATACTGTAATGTTGGAGTTTAGTCAAAAGCAGATCATGTGGTATTACATCAAAGGCCTTGCTGAGGTCACAAAAGGTGACCGCAGGAAAGTCCTTTCTCTCAAATGCCTCTATGATACATTCCACTAATTCTATCAATGCATGTGAGGTGGACAGACCTTTCCTATAACCATATTGTCCCTTACAAACTAAACTATTTTTCTCAAAGAATTGCGTTAACTGATTACATATTGCTATTTCTAAAACTTTAGAGAATATTGGTACTAATGCTATAGGCCTGTAATTGCTAGGACGATTTTTATTACCATTCTTATATACTGGATGAACTTGGCTTATTTTCAAAACATCTGGAAAAATACCTTGAGCAAAGCATTGGTTAATCAAAAAAGTGAGAGGGGTTACATATGAGTGTATAGTTTTTTAATTAAAGAGTTGGAGAAGCCAAAGTGATCTTTACTAGATTTTGATGAAAGTGACTTAACTATGTCTAAAGTTTGCTTTTCTGTCAAACATGTAAGAGAAAAAGGTATATCAATTTGTACTTGGAAATTTCTTAAAAACAGCTTAAAGTCACTATTACTATTTATACCCGATTTAATAACATTAGACACATCAGTGAAAAATTCATTAAATTTATCTGCCACTACATTACATTCAATACTTTTTTGTCCTACTTTAGTATTATTTACAATTTGCCACAATGTTTTTGTTTTATTCTCTGACATTTCAATCCTATTTTGATTGGCTAACTTCTTTGCCCTTGTGATTGCTTTACGATATTCTTTCTTTTCTATGTTATAGTCAGACTTCAGATCTTCTGTTTTAAATATTTTAAAAAGCACAAAGATAGTCTAACTCTTTTTTCATGGTCGCTAACTCATCATTGTACCAAGACTTTCACATTTTATTGGTGTTCGCCCTTTTTTTATTTTTTTAACCGATGGGAAACAAAGACTGTAATCATATTTCAAAACCCCAATGAAATTTTGAAAGTTGTCATTGACGTTGTCAGAGGATAACACACTTGACCAGTCTTCCCAAGAAACATGATCATTGAAAACAGGAATATTTTGATCATTAATAATATTTACAAATTTTGAATGGCCTTGCTTTACATTGTTATTTCTAGTATTTTTTCCATAGTTCACTTTAATTTTTATAACTTGGCTAAGGTGGTCACTTATATGATTATTTACACAAAATGCACTATATTCTTCTTTAGAAAAATCTGCTGCCAATAGAATATTGTCTAAACAATTATTTTTCCTTGTTGGTTCCTTAATACAAACTTCAATCCCAAAAGAACTACAGAGATTTAGAACTGTGAGGTGTGTGGATCATTAACAATATTTCCTGGAAGAGGAAATTTTGTATTAAAATCGCCTAAAATGAGAAATTTTTTTCCTTTTTCTAAAGAAGATATCGAGCATTAGACTCATTAGGTCTAAGAACTTTTCAAAATCACCCTGATCACTTCTATACACTGTAACAACACATAGCTTGGACTCACACAGCTGGATAGCAGCAAACTCACAATCAAACTCAGATGATAAGCTGTTGATGTCCTGTAGTACTTTGTAGTGAAGACTCTCCCTGATGAAAATCGCTACCCCTCCATGCTGTCGTGCTGGTCTGCAGAAGTTTGAAGCTAGGTGATGTGAGTCTCCAATTTTGCTGTAGTATTGAAACTCATCTTGGCTGGTTATCCAGTGTTCACTGACACAAATGACATTGAAATAGTCTGTTATGGCAATAGAACTCAGAAGAGCCATTTTGTTTGTTAGTCCTTGCATGTTTTAATGTAGAAATGTTAAACTATGTTCTAAATTCTTTTCACTGTTCTTGTTTTTTGTTTCTAGGAACTGTCGTTTGGTTAGCTGGGGGTTGTTTTTTGGTTTGGGAGGCAGTTTAAAGGCAGAGCAGCAGGGCTTACACAGGTTGAAACTTTATTAATAGGATCCCCACTATTACAGCCTGGTAGAGGTGGGAATTCACTCACTGAGGCTGAATTTGGAACTCCTATTTCCTCTAGTTCTGTTGACTGTTGTGATATTTTGCACTTTCATTACCTTCTGTGTTCTTGTCTTCAGTTTGAAGTTGCATTAGTTGAGTCAATTTATCTGTTAACTGCTGATGTGTTAAACCATTTCTGATTTTTATTGAGGGATATTTATTATACATCACAATTGTAACAATGGCTCCTGTTTTTTTTGAAATTCCATTATATTACTTACAAAGGTCTGTGGTTCAATCTTATCACGGATGCAACCCATGGCTGGGCATCAGGGCCGGATTTAGAATTTTTGGGGCCCTAGGCTCACTCAGTGGTGAAGGCCCCCAGGGCTAGAGTGACCAAATGTCCGTTTTTAGGAGGACGTGCCCTCCTTTTTTAACCATTGCCCTCCGTTCTTCCCGACTTGTCGATCGCATTGTGGCCGACAAAAAAAGTCTCTCGCTCTTTTCATGGCCGTCACATCTATTGGCCTTTTGTTGTGGCTTGAAAATCTGTCGTTTCTACAGGAGCTGACAGGCATATTTATTTTCTCCGTCGTTTCGTGACCGACAAGACAAGTCTCTCACGCTTTTGGATATCTACTGACCACATTGCGGCAGGGTAATCTGATGTTTATACCGCAGCTAACAAATCTATCGGTCACATCGCGGATGTCAAATCGCGGTCGTTCGTACCGAAAACAAAACTCTCGGTCATAATACCGCGGCTGGCAAATCTCTAGGTTATATTGCGGCCGGAAAATCGTCCAGTGTTTCCGTGGCCAGCAAATCTCGGCCAGCATTGTGATCGGTAAATCTTTCGATACATCGCGGCCAGTAAACCTGTCGTTCGCACTGCGGCCGTCTGTATTTTACATCAAAGATGGTGCTCAATTATTTTATTTAAAAGCTACATTGCTGATTTCACTGATCGGGATTTTTTTAATAGTCTTGAAGGAAAGGTAGACAAAATTTGGAAATTGAATATGTGGAATCCAGTGCATACCACACTTAAGGTTTACAGCGGCTGGAAAATTTATCGCTCATATTATGATAAAAGCAAACAGCTCTTGGCTTGGCTAGGCTCGTGGCCTGCGAACATCGGTTGTACATACTCAATTTTAAATTTAAAACAACAGTTTTTTATTGGATTAATTTATTACAGTATACTTGTTTAGGTAATTAGGGAAATAAAATAGACTTGTTTAGAGGTTCAAGCCTTAAATTGATTATTTACAATACTTTCTTCAGAAAACTTAAATTAAAAGAAAAACAATAAGACCTAAGTCGAGCCTTCTTTTTCCAGTTTTTCCTCCCTTAGCATAACGCTCGATTATATTATCGACATTCACCTCAATATCACAATGTATGAATGTATAAAAAACATAATCCTTTCTACCTCTCTTCAACCATTCTTGTTCGTTGCCACGATTTAACTACCTTTATATTCACCTGGGGAGCCTTTCTCCAGCAAGACATCGCCTATTTAATCTAGCCAGGGCAGCCAAGCGCGATAAGGAATACACATTCTTATGGGTGAGAAGCGGCAAGATTTTTATGAGAAAAGCGGATAAGATGCCAGTGAAAGTGATTGCTACGCCAGCTGACCTTGAAAAACTGGAGGTTTTTATATTTCATCCAAGTTGAAGATTGTTTTATTTTTTGCTTTACTTCTGTATGCTAGTGAATAGTTCTTCAACGTTTAAGATCGTTGGTATCGTATGCTAAAAACATTCGTTTTGTTACCAAACATTAAAATTAGTTTTGTATTTAATGCTTTTGCCATTGTACACAAACATGTTTTATGTTTTGCTTATTGTTGTTTTTCTGCTTCAAACTTTGCTGTGGTTTTAAATGTTTCCTTGAATTGTTTATCTTCATATTTTTCTGGTAGTTTTCAGTATTTAAGAATCTTAAAAAATGTCTTTGAATGAATACTCCATGCAGAAATGATTTCAATCATAGTAAGGTTGAAAAATCATTCGAAAAAAAGCTTCTTAATCAAAATATTAGAAGCTTGCTTAGTAATTTTAATCTTTTCTTAAGTGAACTAGATGGATTAGATAGTACTCCTGATATAATAGTGTTAACGGAAATTTGGATAACAAACGCGGAAATTTATATTTATAATATCCCGGGCTACAATTTGTTCTGTAATTGTAACGAGAGTTACAGAGCGGGAGGCGTAGCGGTGTACTGTAGGGACAGCTGGCCAGTATGTGACGTCACCCCTCTTATTGATATAAAATCAGCTGATTGTTTGTTGTTAACCTGTATTTTAGGAGATGCACGGCTGTCTGTTCTCGCTGTGTATCGTTTCCATAGCTTTACTGTAGATCGGTTTACGCACGATTTGGAAAATTTTCTTTTAACTTGTAGGTCATTAAATAACTTTATTATTGCTGCAGATGCTAATGTAAATGTTCTCCAAGATACAAATGAAGTCAACAATCATTTGGGTTGTTTAGCGAGTTTTGGTTTCAAATCTGTCATAAACGAGCCAACTAGAATTGATGGTAACAGTATTTCTTGCATAGATCATATTTTTATTAGATGTGCCCATGATTTTTTGGTTAGGTATTTCAGTAGAGTTTTACACTTAGGAATTACTGATTATTCATTGTTATTTCTTGAGTTAGAAGTTATTTCTAATTCTAATACTTGTAATAAGGATTCAAATAAAACTTTAATTGATTATAATAGGCTTATTCGAAGTTTATCTTCTACAGACTGGAATCCTGTTTATTTAAAAGAAACCGTTTCGTCAGCTTTCGATATGTTTTTAATAATTTTAAATAAGTGTCTAGATGAGTGCCGTTTTGAATTTGCTCATTCCTGTAAAACCACAAAACGTAATTCAATTCAAATTTGATTAGATGTGTACAAAGGAGGAAAAAACTTTTTGAATTATCAGTTCGCCATCCGGGTAATATTGCTTTAAAAAATTACTATGTATGTTTTAGGAACAAGCTGAAGGTCGATTTATCGTCAGCTAAGGAATTGTTCTACTCTTCAAAATTTAATGAGTGTAATGGAAACTCTAGAGCGCAATGGAATCTAATAAATTCTTTTATTGGTAAAACAAATAAGAAAACTACTATTACAGAGATTGAGGTCGATGGTGTTTTGCTTTATCAATCTAAGGAAATAGCCCCAGCATTCAGCAATTATTTTTTGAATATCCCTAATAGCTTACGAAATAATATCTCAATTCCAGTTTATGACGAAGAAATGCAATCAAACTTCCCTTTTACTATGGAGGAAAAATCTGTTTTCTTTGTACCCACTGATTGAGCTGAAGTTTTAAATATAATATCTAGTCTGAAAGTTGCTTCTGGTTTCGCATAGCATTACATCGACTGTTGTTAAAAATATATCAGTCTTTATTGCTGATATCCTAGTATATTTATTCAATTACAGCTTTCAGGAAGGGATTTTCCCTGATTGTTTGAAACTAGCCGTTGTCATTCCTCTTTATAAGAAAGACTGTGCCAGAAGCCTAAACAATTTCCGCCCAATTTCATTGCTTTCTACTTTTTCAAAGATTTTTGAAAAAATAGTTAAGAAACGGTTGATGTGCTTTCTGAATTCAAACAGCTTTTTCAGTCATCACCAGTTTGGGTTTAGAAGTGGTCGTTCCACTGAGGATGCGTTGATAAATTTTCTTCAGGATATCTATGAGAACTTAAATAATGGGAAAAAACTGCATTGCTATACATTGACATAACCAAGGCTTTTGATACGGTTGATCACCGTATCCTTCTAGATAAATTATGGAGAGCAGGAGTTAGGGGTATACCGTACAATTGGTTTGTCAGTTACCTTTCACAGAGAAAACAGTGTGTAAAAATTGAAAATCATCTCAGTGAAGAAGGGGTTTTAAATTATGGGGTTCCTCAGGGTTCGGTTCTGGGCCCTATTTTATTCTTGATTTACATCAATGATTTGTGTAAAGGAAACTTTTTAGATAATGTAACAGCATTCGCTGATGACTTGGCTCTTAATTATTTTGATTCTTCTATTGCTTGTCTTCAAAACAAAATTCAACGATGTTTGAAATTAATTCGGTACTGGTTTGATCAAAATTATATGGTTTTAAGCAATAAAACTAAATATCAAATTTTTTCCTTAAAAGACAACTTAGGCTAATTTTTCAAAGCCCTTTATATTTCCATGAGTTTAACTGCCCAAGAAGTAATTGTTGTTGCTTAAAAATAGAAAATGCCTGTAACATTAAATATCTTGGGTTAGTTATTGACTCGAAACTGTCATGGAAGGATCATGTTTTTAAGTTTAAAAAAGAAATGTTTGGAGTTCTTCGTAAGTTTTATTTTCTTAGGGAGGTTTGCCCAGTAAAGGCATTAACAAGTATTTATCACGCTCTTGTTGGTTCCAAGTTAAGCTATGGACTAAGTTGCTTTGGAGGAACCTATATATCCACACTTTATCCTTTAATTATCTTGCAAAAAGCTGTAGTAAGAGTTATAACTAGAAAAAATAAAACCACTCATTCATGGCCAATTTTCAAAAAATTAAAAATTCTACCTTTGCGACATCTGTACATTTTTAAGGTTTTGCGTCTTTTTTATAATAGAAGTAGTAACAATTTTGGTAACTTTGACAGGCAATATAATCTTAGGCAAAATTTAACAGTTCCTGTGCCGAGATCCAAATTAACAATGCATCAACAATTCTTTTCTAGTAATGCACCACGTTTGTATAATATATTTTCTTTAAAGATTACACAAAAACATAACCTGAACTCATTTTTGCCTGAGTTGAAAAAAGTATTGATGTCGATTGAAAATATTGAGGAATTTTTTACATTTGTAGTTTAACCTGCTAAGAAAATGTTCTAAATCGTGTTATCAGACATTGTTCAGAATTTTTGTGTTGATGTTGTTCTCCCGATTGTTTGTTATTGAAAACTTGATTTAATCCCGTGATTGTATTGTTTTTTGGATTATTTTCAATATTGTTATATGTGATAAGTTTTGAGAGTGATAGCTATTGTCGTTAGTTGATAATTCTTTTACCATGTACTTTTTTTAGTTGCTAAGTCTTGTTTATTTTTGTTGATTTGTTACTGTTGTAAGATTTATTCTTATGATTTTTAAGTAACATTTTTTATTTCTTTTTACATGTTATAGTTTGCTCAATAATTTTCCTTGTTAGATTAGCTTATAAAAATAGCTTTTGTGTTTTAGTATATTCTCATAAGTATATATGTCTGGCTCTGACTCTTTTTCGTCATTGTTAAATATGTACTAGGTGAGGGAGGTCCCACCTCGGAATTTTTTGTATGGGACTCCTATTATTTCTCAATAATGTATTTAAAGTTATTAATTTTTGTAATTTCTGTTTTTATGTATAAGGATTATGCTTTGTAATATTGTAAAACTATGTACTGATTTTATTGAGAAACAGGGGCGGATTTAAGGGGGGGCGGGGGGGCGGCCGCCCCCCCTTGGCAAGATGAATTTTGATTATTTAAAAGAACAAATAAGAAGAATTAAGAAGAATTTAAGAAGAATTTTTTTCAAACAAAGAATTTTGATTGTTGATACAGTAGGCCTAATCTTCCAATGAACTTAAAATTATGGCATTTACAAAAACGTATTTAAAACACAAAATGATTTTATAAATTAAAATCAAATATTCCAAATGTCGGGTCCCAAAATTTCGCGAAAATTAAATTCCCGATTTTCGGGCGGGATTTTTATTCACTTCGGGAAATTTTCGGGACGGGATCGTTTAGCGGTCGCAACTAAACAGCGAGTGTTGCTTCGCAAAACTCGCGATCGGCCGCGGAAAACGATCTCGCGTATTTGCCAACCGCAATTAAACGGCAAATCCAGCTTTTCGAAACTCGCGATCGTCCGCTAAAACTAACGTGCGTATTTGCCGATCGCAAATAAACGGTAAATGCATCTTTGCAAATATCGTGATCGGCCGCGAAAACCATCGCGCATATTTTCCAGTCGTGGATGAACGGCAAAACAGCTTTGCGCAATTCGCGATCGGCCGAGCAATACGCTTTGCGCTTATCTGCCGATCGCGCATAAACGGCAAATATAGCTTTGCGAAATTCGTGAACGGTCGCGTATTTGCCGATCGCGGCTAAATGGCCGATGTTGCTTTTCGAAACTTGCGATCGGCGTGAAAAGCGATCGCGCGTATTTGCTGATTGCTGATAAACGACGAACGAAACATGCCAACTCGCAATCGGGTGTGGAAAACAATCTTAGATATTCACTGATAGTGGTTAATCGACGGAAATAACTTGCTAGACGGCATGACAGTGTGCGTGTTTTTATTTAAAAATTATGTTATCTCACGTTAACTTGATTAAATATAATTTCCAATGGAAAAATGCATAATGCTTTTAAAAGTTATAATTTTATTCAGTTGTTTATGAAACATAATTGCAGTTTTAGAGCACAGATTTTCACTTTTTGATACCTAATTATTCAAAATTTTCCCGGGGGAGGCCCCCCGGACCCCCCTCTGTTGGGGGGTATTCCATACCCCCCAGACCCCCCGGAAGGATCACCTCCAAAAAGTTTTCATCGCCCCTCCCTAAATGTACCCTTAAATCCGGCCCTGTTGAGAAATAAACGATTTATTTATTTATTTATTTGCCTTTTATCAGCGATCGGCAAATACTTGCGATCGTTTTTCACGGCCGATCGCAAGTTCCGCAAAACTACATCGGCCATTTATCCGCGATCGGCTGATACGCGCTATCGTTATGGTGTCCGTTTACAAATTCCACAAAGCTTTCTTAGCCGTTCACCCACGACTAACAAATACTTGCGATCGTTATCGCGGCCGATCACGAGTTTTGCAAAACTACGTTTGTCGTTTTTATTCGCGATCGGCTAATACGCGCGATACTTTTTGCGGCCGATTGCGAGTTTCTCAAAGCTGGATTTGCCGTTTATTCGCGATCGGCAAATACGCGCGATCGTTTTTCACGGCCGATCGCAAGTTTAGTGAAGCTGCACACTTGTTGCGATCGCTAAAACGATCCCGTCCCTAAAGTTTCCTGAAGCTAATTTATATCCCACCCGAAAATTGGGGATTTCATTTTCCCGAAAATTTCTGATTTTTCCTCATTCTCGGGGGGGGGGGGGCAATTGCCCCCTTTGCCCCCCCCCTTGGATCCGCCACTGACACGGTGGCTCCCTTCTTAACTTTTTGGCTAGCCAAATGACTGTTGACCATTTGTTCTTTTTTAGGTCTTCCAAAACTCTGCCGAAATACTACAGCCACCCCAGCGCTCATTTGTTTCTCACTGTCAAAGTCCCCAAGATATAGTACTATAATACTGTCCTATATTACTGTCCTGTAATACAACTTATTTGTCGAATTGTCGGCATAAAAATGACAGAGGGTTCAGCATGTGTCACGTTATTGTTGCTAGAAGTATGAATGTAAACTCGAATGTTTAATGTCAATTTTTATTTTCTTTATCTCGTATTTATTAAAATATGAGTTCCAGTGATAGTAGCAGTAGTAGTGACAGTGACTATCGTTGTCATTGTCAAAAACTATCAAAAAAGAAGAATATCTTCCTTCTCTTTGATTAGCTTCAATATAGTTATCTTATCGTCTGATATTTTGCACTGAACAAAATTAGGGCTACACCAAACAACAACAAAAAACAATCAACAATTGTCACTAAAGCTAATTCTTGACATGTGTTTTTTTGACAATTTTTCATATTTATTAAATGATTATTTTTTGTTGTAAAACATGTGACAAGTTACAATTTTTTAATTGTCACCTGTCGAATTGTATAATTTACAAATCATAATATATATTTCCGACAAATTTGTACAATTGTGGGAACTGTCATACCTGTCACTTTTTATGAAACAGGACCCTGATAGTAATCACTGGGCTTGTAACAGTTCTCGAGGTTGAAAAAAATTTAAAAAATAACTAAAATAAGAAAAAATAACCAAAAAATAACCTTTTGTTAACAAAAAATGTTGCTAAAAATTAGAAAACCGGCGTTATATTGGGGATAAGACATTCTTAACCTTGGTAAAAAAGAAAATCTCAACAGACTAATCACAAATCTGCCTAGATTTGACGGCGAGACTTGGTTTTCACACAACGAGACTTGATTTTCACGCAACGAGACTTGGTTTTCACACAACGAGACTTGATTTTCACGCAACGAGACTTGGTTTTCACGCAATGTAGGATGACGAGATTCGTCTGCCGCGATGCTGCTACGAGATCGTCTGACAGATGAATATTGTGAACAGGGCTTGTAGCAGTTCTTGAGGTTGAAAAAATATAAAAAATAACCAAAATTCCAAAAAAAAACAAAAATAACCAAATTCCCAAAAAAATAACAAAAAATAACCAAGAGCGAAAAAATTACAAAAAATAAAAAAATAACCTGTTACAAGCCCTGTAATCACAGGGCAAAATGTCATCTTAATTACTGCTTTGGTGGTAAACATTATAGGATCCAAATACAGTGCAGAGATAACCTTTGAGGACTGAGAACGAGTTATAAAATGCCTCATGTCACTTTTTTCCCAATTCACACTATAATAATATTTTTTCAGTAAACAACTATTTTAAAAAGTGTAATGACAAAAACTTTTTACCTAAAATTTACCACGTCTAATTGTTTAAATATTATTCTATTCTACTCAAATGGATGTAAAAGTAATTATAAGCTCCATGCGAGTAGTTATTTAATAAAAGAGTAATGTGGAAAGTGTGCATGGAATTTTAAAATAACGTGAAATTTAAATACCCCCGTTGCAGCAGACCTGCATACTCAGCTAATTTCTAAAGCAAGAGAACATAGTTCAATCGAACATAGCGAGATTTGACTTGATTTTGACATTAAATCTCAACTAGATGAAGCTGCAAACCAAGTTTTATTATGTTGAGAAATAAGATATAGGCCTAGAATTTTACTTATTTCCCATAAGGTTGACATTGGGGCAACGTACTGTGTTTACCACTTTCAATATCTCAGTAACCAATGGACAAGGTACTAGCAATGATTCAAGGTAGTATTTTTTGTTTGTTTTTTTAGCTGAATCCAATATTTTAATGGTGCTAACCAAAATATTATAATTATTATTATTATTCTATGTGAACACCACCTACGGTGAATATGTGAAATGGCAAACTCAGGTTAAGTTGCCGCAAAGTTGTCATAACTATCAGGAGACAGCTTTGCCTAGACAAAGAACTGCAAATGTGTGACAAATTTGCAAGTGAAAAGTTGCTTTATCAGACCAACGGCAAATGAAGGCAACTTTGCCGAAAAATAACCTGTTATGTGGGTATAAACAAACATTTGCTACTGGTACCAGTGGTGCCTCTACTCCTCTGAAGTAACCAATCAACATGCATTAAACTTCGGTTTGCAGCAATCAGCTGATTGTTTACTTCCATTACTTCAATTTCCTAGAGCACAGTGAATTTATGTTGCACTTTAAGGTAAATTTACCGTGCAGTTATCAGCAAACAGTAACTTTTCAGCCAAGAGTGAGGAACAGAAAACAGATTTTTCTGTGTAGTATAATGTAAATCAATGAACACACTTTACAAATTCATTAATGAATATAAAGAGCTTGTTAAAGTTATTCGGTGTTGAGGGTCACATTGGAGACATTTAGATAGGGGAGCATGGATTTAAATACAGGGTGTCTATAAAAGAACTCCGGGGTTTTGAGGCAAAATATTTTAATGAATAAAAAACTTATATAAATGTTTAATATATCATTGGAAAGGCCGTGTTTTTTCCAGTTTTTTTTTAGCAATTCAATAAAGTTCTATTTGTGCTCTGTCAATGGCATTGTACATGTCGCAACGGTATTTCACATCTCCCTATGTCCTAGCCAGCATGTCTGGGGGGGACAGTTGCCACCCAATTGATTATTCATTGCTTGAGATGTTTAATATCACAAATTTTCGAAAGATTCCTTGTACCGTAACAACAGATTTAGTTTCTATTGGCCAATTAACGCATTGAGCCTTTTGTTGCGGCGTCGCCATATCGCGGCAATCCAGACAGCACTGACAGCAGCACTACGTTGTGTCAAGGTTAACGCTCCGCAGCGCTGCCACCGCTTGACGAAAACATTTCCAATTGGTATGAGTAGGACACGATGAGCTACTCGTTTCAGAGACATTAACTACATTTTGCTATCTTCTATAGTTATTAAGATATGAATTTTTAAATTCCCAGAGTACTTTTATAGACACCCTGTATATAACACAACATATGGTAGTTATAAAAGACAGTTGAATAACCAAATACACATTATTATAGATTTAGGGCTATAGATTAGAAGTTTACCAAATGTTTAGTTTCTTATGTGGTAATTTTATTTACACATTGGGGAAAAACTTTTTGAGTCTAACATGGCGCTCCATAACCTTCAAGCGCTTCAATCCTAGAAGTACCGAACATTTTTACTAAGTCCATAGCACCCTGCTGATCTCGAATAGGATTTTATTATAAAAAAATTGTTATGTCAAAATCATTTGAAGGACATTAATTTCATTTCGAAAATTGTAGATTTATTATTTTTTCCAGAACAGATCCCAAATGAACTTTGGGTTGAATCTCATTTGGCACCTAGAAATTATCAAATTTTTTTCTAGTGGGAACCCTCCATGCTGTGGTACAGTTCTAGGCTGAGTTTGAAGAATTCATCATGGAACAACGGCTACAATGGGTCGTCTTGTAACCTGTGATAGGCACATTGATTGTGCCATTGCGTGCTGCCTATCCGAAACAACTCCACACCTAGTTTGAGATTGTTATCACTTTAATTGCAGTTCAATTTCAATCAATTTAGCAGCTAATTCGGTTTGTATGATTCTGCAAGTCAAAAATTTTATACAATAATTAAAACTGAGGAACATAATATGACTAACAGTTTCAGTTATCATTCTTTTGGTGTGCCTTAATATAATTTAAATATACAAAATAGGTTGAAAATAATTTTAGGTAATTCTTTAGGGCCTCTTTTTCTTACTTTTGGGGTTATATCTGTAACCAGATTTATTTTAAAATAACTGAAATGGCACATACAACTCCTGGTGGTGTAAGGGGGGCATAGAATACCCCCACAAAGACAGGGGGTCCAGGGACCCTCCCCCTGAAGATTTTTTGAAGTTAGGACTATTTTTCTAACTATTTATAGAATGTATTTACTGGATATGAATCGTGGTATTGCCATATCTTGACAAGCAAGTCTGGATTAAACCAACAAACTATGAACAAATTGCAAAGACTAGTCAATGCCAAATGGACTTTGAATAGAGTGCAGTTTAGCTTGTCAATTCTAAGTTCCAATTGCATTAATTTGAAACTTATGAAAACTATAAAAGAATCCAAAGGATCAAAACTAAGGTTATTTAAGACTAATTTAAATTCAAAATTGTTTATAAAAAGTATTTTGGTACGAATAATGCCAAAAAAACGATGAGAGTCCAGAGATAGTCCATGGGGCCAATGGGACACGTCCCTAAAAATGGGACTGACTCATTCAAAATGGGTCGTCTGGTCACTTTAGAAATGTTTCATGACAGTAATATAGCTCACCTGTTGATCTTAGTTTCCAGCACGAATATTTAACTTAATTCTATTATACTAAAATGTTGGTTCCATATTACTAAATTAATTATATTTGGTTTTTAATTAAATTTTGGTTTTGCACACTTTTTAGTTAGTACATGTTTCAATGCACATAGCTTACTTTTGTGTAATTTTCGATTGCACTTTCCTTTGTTATTTATTTTGTGCTATGTGTTAATGATAAAATTTAACAAATTCATTTATATAATTGACTTCAATGACCTTCAGAACTGCTTTAAATAAATAAACCTGCCTTACAAATAGGAACTTTATAAATAGGTCTCTCAATAAACCTTGGTACTGAAGTCTCATTGAAAAATAGCTGATAAACCCGGCTTTGCCCGGGAGATTATTTTTTCTTCTTGTATTCTTGTTGTTTCTTTGAGCTGCAGTCTGTTAGTAACCATAATAGCTATTTCTAATGGTAACCATAACAACTATTTAAAGCACTCCCAAAATGGGCCTTGACATGGTTCTCTTTCGAACGATTCTGGGCCTAAGCCCTTAAATATATAAAATCCAAACCACCATAGTGCGCATCATGAGATTTCAAGCTTTCATTTGACATTAAGATCAAGTGTCCACGACATTTAGTTTTGGCTGTAGCCCGAAATATACCAAACACAACTTTTATATATATATATATATAGTGGCGTACGCAGGATTTATTTTCGGGGGGGATATACCGGGGGGCCGGGGGGGTATGGAATACCCCTCAGGAAGAGGGGAAAATTTTCATAAATTACAACTGTAAAGTTGCCTTTTTTAGGCAATCTAGAGGCATAACAACAAACAGAATAACTCCCGAAATTTGAACTGATTTGAGCCTGCTCACAGATTAAATTCTGAAAATTTTAGATCACATAGGCATTTTAGCAAAATGTTTTTTACATAATCAAATAAATAGCATATTTATATAGTAGGCCTAACATTAAAAGACAGATGAGCGAGTAATTCAAGAATTATATACGTTCTTAACCTTGGAAAAAAAGATTTTGTTCTATTTAATCTCAAAGTAAAAACTATATCTCGCATTCTCATTTATTGCACGTCTCGGACCTTCTGGACCTGAAATACCCGGATCCTATAGATTACCCGAGCGAGGTTGATGAATAGAATTAGAAAGTGCAGGTTGTCTCACCTCTGTAGTATTTCTCAAGTTCCAGAACGCAACCCCAAAGCTACGATGTACACGCAAGCATTGAATGACAATAATAATCAATGATATATTAGTGGTACGTCGAATAGTGGAGACCACCAGAAAAAGTTTGATCTTCAAAACTTGACAGACTTATCACAAATCTGCTTAGATTTGAAGGCGAGTCTTGATTTTCACGCAACGTAGGCAGATTTTCGTCTGCCGCGACGCTGCTACGAGATCGACAGACAGACGAATAGTGTAAAGTACACGGCCGTGAAAAGACGACAATATTCGTCTACCGCATTTTAACATCGTGATTTTTTACCATGAATATTTCATGTAATATGATGAATCTTTTGTCACATCTGACGACAATGGCGATGGCGGCAACATCGCGGATGCATTTAATGGCCACTGTTGTCATCAGGAGTTTTTGCTTGCCTTATGTTCTTATAGGCCTACTCCCGCCAATTACTCACGATAACCGCAATAGATAAATATACCCTAATCCAATATAATCTCTGAATCAATTAATCTTTAAAATAATAGAATTTCCTTATTAAAGTTGAGTAATTAGTAATGATTAATTAATTAATGTGTAGTGTTTTACGACAACTTTAGTAATACCACCGCCTTCATTATGAACAAGATATTAATCTTCCCAAAAATTTTCCAACATCCACAAAAATTTCGGGGGGGGGATATATCCCGATATCGTCCCCCCTGGGTAAGCCCCTGTATATATATATATATATATATATATATATATATTGATTGATTGATTAAAATAAAAAAGTCGTATGATAGAGGATTTTAAATTGAATTAGAGACTATAGATGAATTTTAACTACAAGTTATAAATTAAAAATGATTTACAAGTTCCTTTAACATGATAAATATCAAAGCTGAGACTCAAACTTACCTTGTATGATCTTTTCTAAAATTAGAGGATAAAATTCTTTTGCAGTTGCGTGGTTAGGTTCATACTGAAGAACTGAAACAAAATATTTGTGAAGAGTACACAATGCTTGATTTCAGAGATAGTGTATTAAATTTGGATTGTAAACTCTGAATGGATACAAGTTGGAGACAAGTCTAGACTGTGTATTAATGAAGGGCAACAGAGCACCATAAAATTAATTCGACACATTAACTAGTCATTTGCTGATGATAAATGTACCATACATCCTTGATTGGCTTGCACAGTTTACGTTGTGCTCTGTTCTCTCTCTAATTTCTTTAAGATTTGCCCTCACCTCTTCACCACAGCCCGGAGATTAATTACAACTCCAGCCTCAGCGAACAAAAGGAAATTAATTACACTATTGACAAGGTTCTGGAGAGTGTGAAGCCACCATTTCAGATCTTTGCTCAGAATGGCTTGGTTTCTTAATGTTTTCCTTGTTATGACGTCATGAGTTTTTTAATAGTATTCAAAATTGTCTTATTGGTACTGTATATTATTTACAAAGTTATAATATTTACTATTAGTATTTCCACTGAAAGCTAGTTTAATAACGTATTTCAATTCCTAATAGTGTGCTATCGAGTATCTCTTTATGAATAATCCATTTATGTTGCAATCTAAATTATAAATGCTGGGCTTAGTCTTTAATAAATATAAATTATAGAAACTTAATATTTCATTTCAATACTTATCATTCATTGTTAACAAAAATTGATTGCAAAAACATTGAAGTATGAGATTTATATGTCACTAGGGAATCAAATCCCGGGAGCCCGCATCCCGGGATCCCAGGATCCCACATGGTTTTAGGGCATATTCAATCCCATAATTCTCAGGCCCGATCCCGGGATTTTTGGGATTATCAAATTTATGTGATTAATTGATGTTGATTAGGTCGCTATCAGTTTTTAACTATGTTTACAACTAAGAGAACCTTGTCTAATGACCTTTCAATCAAGTAAATAACGGTTTGATGTGTTGTTGCAGTCTAACTATGTCAGTGATGGTTTTCAGTTAGTACTGTCAAGCCTTTAAAAATCGTACAAAATAATTTGAATTTGTTTCTGATACAGTATATTGATACTGCCATTAAGTTTCGTTATGATGCTCTTACAACCATTTAAATTATTTTTGTAGTAGTTTCTTTTGTTTCATTTTACTTTACATCTTTCCGAGCGAAGTTTTACATTTAGTTCTAATATTATTTGACCAAGTGAGTAAATGTATTCATATTGTGTATACGGCTGTTTTTAACTTACGTTTGAATCAATATTTCTATAATTCTTTTGCATATTTTATTGTTATTTATACGATAGTGTGTTCCGTTTTTATCTGAAGTCTTTATTATTCAGTGTTCCATGATGACCATATTTTAATATCTAATTGTAATTTTTGGAACTTTGTAATTTTACAACTTTAAACAAACTAAAAGTAAAACTTATCCATGTATTGCACTATAATTGCGATACCATAGTATATATTATTATAAACAAATTTTTATATCAGTAAGTTTAATCCCGGGATTAATGTTTTCAATCCGGGATTGAAAATATCATCAGGATTGGATTCCCAATGTGTCACCTAATGGCCCAAAGTTATTTGAATGTTCTACAATACGTAGAAGATTGTTTTATAGAGATTTTTAAAATTTTAGAAGACAAATTAATGTATTATTTACAGAATAAACCCTAATATCCATCAACCATGGGACTGAGCCTTGACTGGATAAACCAACCTGTTATTGTAACAACAATGTAAACCTAATTAAAGATGTACAAATGTATTGAATTAGGTCTAAAGTAGTGTATGTCTTTTTTTGGTCATTAAAAATATACCCAAGTTTGAAATACCCCCGTTGCAGCAGATCTGCATACTCAGTGAATTTCAAATGCAAAAGAGCATACATTTCAATCCAACATAGCGAGATTTGACATGTTTTTGTAAGCCCCATAAGAATAACATGGGGAATGAGTATGTAGGTTTGCTGCAACAGGTACATTAAAACTGGGTGGTTTTAATTCAATATTTAGTAGATCTGAACTAGAAGAAGCTGTATACCAAGTTTTATTGAGATATGTTGAGAAATAAGCGAGATATAGAATTTATGTGAAAAATCTAAAAAAACCATTTTTGGAGGGGTTACCCCCCCTTCCCCCCTTCCAATAGTCCGATCAGGCTGGTTTTCAAACTCATCCGAATATTACTACTTTACATGTCTGACCCAAATTTCATTCAGATTGGACCATTTTTACGCAAGTTATTGTGCTTAAAGACACACATATATATATATATATATAAATGAACGAATGGTGTTTTTGGCATCTGGGGACCTCAAAACAAAAAGTTATGATGGTCTTGGGCTTAAGTCTTAGCATGAGACCTACGTTAATAGCTTCTTCCCTATATAGTCCAGCAAATGACAGCACTTCTGTGTGCAAACTTGCGTAGGCTGAATTTTATTGCTGGACCTGTTAGTTTATTACATGGAAAGGTTAAAAAACTTGGGTGGACATCTCCTACCCCCCAGGTTTTCCCAGGATGACGTTTTCAAAATGGCCGCCAATTATCTGTTTTTTACCATTCAATTTATAAAACTCATGACCATCCCCCTATCTGTGGATTTAACATAACAAGAATCGGTGAAAATGACCACTTAGTATATACATAACGATTAAAATCTCGTTTTCAAAAGTTGCATCACTACATGTCCGCCATTTTGGAAACAATCCGCCATTTTAAATTTATGTAAGCTTTTAATTGATCAATCATAGTAAGGCTCAAAACAAACGTAGGATCGTGATTTTCATTTTATTTTAAAGCCAATTAAATTTCCTACAAGCAAATTCCAGGTGGAATACATCCAATCAGTATAACCAATGTGTAATTTTAATGTAAAACAAGTCCCTAAAAATTGATGATGTAATTTTCGTGTTTTACGGATTATTTTGCTAACAACGAAACCTACGCCTCCACTGAGGAAATAAAGGAACTGGAATGTACTAAACTAATCTCAAGGCATATGAATAACTATCTAAGACAATATTTCATAATATGTACATTCACTGCTTGTCGGTCTTTTTGGGAAATAATTCGCTATTTTTAATTTATGTTCGTTTTCAATTGCCAAAGCGATTTCCGGCTAACAGTTGCTGTAAACACTTTTATTTTCATTTTATTTTACTCTTTGATAAAGTTCCTACGAGAAAATGTAAGGTGGAATGCATCAAATAAACATAAACAATACGAAATTGCAATGTAAAAGAAGTATTTTAATGATTTTCTAATAGTAGGGTAAAAAGCAGGCCATAAGATGTCTTCTTCGTGATTATGTAGGCTATGTTTTGCGACTGGTGGCAACCATGTTTTTTGTTCCTTTTGACCTATTGAATGCAAAGTGTGAGTTTGCCACCTTCAAATTTGGTGCGGGGACCAGGAATCCAAGATGGCGGACGAAATAGCTTATAAATGTTGTAGGCTTAGTTTTTTTTACCTTTTCCTCGCTACATTTGATGAAAATTCGGCAGTTTTAACAAATAAATAGTTGGGAGAGGAGAAACACTTAATATTGGTTACATTTTCACATCCGGTCGCCAAATTGGATCCGCCATATTGGATATAAGTTTTTTTTTAATGTAAATATGGGGTTGTGACACATCATTTCAAACTGTTTTTTTGTGACAAACTCAACGCTGTAATCCGTTTTTCTAAATCTCTGTCTGTTCTCCAGTTATTAGTAAATTATTTAATAATATATTCTTATTTTTTCTGTTTCTTTTAGTCCTATCGCCCAACGATATGACCTTGAATTAAGGTCCAACTCACACTTTATGATTGATTCTCGTACTATTTGATAGATTGAACAGGATAATGAGGGCTTCCAGAGTGGCACCCATGAAAAATTTTGAATATCGATGGTCAAAGTTACAGTGCCGAAAATACAGAAACAAATATTGAACAAAATTGTATGTATGACATTAATAGGAATATTTTCCAAAATATCGATTTAAAAACACCGCCAATAGTTGCTGGATGGTAAATACTTAATTTAAAATGGCAAATAGCTTTCAGCAGCCATGCACCTTGGATCCGCCATATTGGATATAACATATTTTTCTTAAATGTGAATGTGGTGTTGTTACACATAAAAACTATCTTTTCACGCTGATTACAATGCCGCAATCTGTTTGGAAAAAGTACTGTTTCGTTCACAAGATATAGAGCGTATTTTTTTGTGAACACTTTAGGGATCGCTTTAACTATAAGAGATACACGGAAGGTTAAAGTAGCTAAGTAATGCGTAATCTAAGAACAAGTAAAACGTTGGTGAGCAATGAAAAATATTCGACTAACTCGTTCTCCACGCTAGAAAAACTATTGTTGCCCATAACTAAATTTGAACTAAATCGCTCACTTTTTAAGATACAAGGCTGTATAAAGGGTGAAATTTACATTAAATTTGTTTTATTTTTTACGATAGGGGCCTACTATTTATGGTTTTTTAGAATAATGCCCAAGGAAACAATTTTAAATGCCCAACATGTAAAAATTAAATTTTCATTCAAAACATATTTTCCCCAGAACTATAAGATTTTTATTATCAAATGTGTTTGCAATCAAAGAAAATATTTTTTGTATAAATGATAATGGGTTATAATGTACTGGACTTTTCATAAAAATTAAAAATATGGAAAACCGCTGATTATTATTAAACAGCTGATTGACTGAAAACAGCTGATTGGCAGCGAAAAGCTGCTTTTATGGACAAATACTTTACGCACCTTCACTCAGAACAGCTGATTTGTTTGTAATTTAGCCTTTTACTATTAATCAGCTGTTTCTAACTAATCAGCTGATGAATTTAAATCAGCTTTTCCCCTTTTATTTATTTTTATTAAAAATTCAGTACATCATAACCCATAATCATGTACAATAATTAATAAACATAAATATAAACTTATTTTTAATATTTAATGGATTACTATATTGGATTCATAATAAAAATAAAGAAAAGGGGATTAGCTTATTAATAGTTAACGGATGATTGACTAAAAACATCAGATTGACATTTAAAAGGTAATTTACAATCAAATTAGCTGTTTTGAATGAAGAAAAGTATTTGACTGTCAAATAGCTTTTTCGCTGCCAATGTGCTGTTTCCACTCAATCAGCTGCTTAGTACTAATCAGCTTTTTTTCCATATTTTTAACTTTTATGGAAGTTCCAGTATATTCTAACCAATATGGCGGGTCCAAGATGGCGGCTGAAAACTATTATCCACTTTAATGAAGTATTCACCTTCCAGCAACTATTGGCGGTGTTTTCAAATCGAAATTTTGGAAAATATTCCTATGAATGTCATACATACAATTTTGTTCAATATTTGTTTCTTTATTTTCGGCACTGTGAACTTTGACCATCGATATTCAAAATTTTCCATGGGTGCCACTCTGGAAGCCCTCAAAATCTTGTTCAATTTATCAAATAGTACGAGAATCGATCACAAAGTGTGAGTTGGACCTTAATTCAAGGTCATATCGTTGGGCGACAGGGCTAAAAGAAACAGAAAAATAAGAATATATTATTAAATAATATATTAATAACTTGAGAACAGACAGAGATTTAGAAAAACGGATTACAGCGTTGAGTTTGTCACAAAAAAGCAGGATGAAATAATGTGTCACAACCCCATATTTACATTTCAAAAAAATAACTTATCTCCAATATGGCGGATCCAATTTGGCGACCGGATGTGAAAATGTAACCAACATTAAGTGTTTCTCCTCTCCCAACTGTTTATTTGTTAAAACTGCCGAATTTTCATCAAATGTAGCGAGGAAAAGGTAAAAAAAAACTAAGCCTACAACATTTATAAGCTATTTCGTCCGCCATCTTGGATTCCTGGTCCCCGCACCAAATTTGAAGGTGGCAAACTCACACTTTGCATTCAATAGGTCAAAAGGAACAAAAAACATGGTTGCCACCAGTCGCAAAACATAGCCTACATAATCACAAAGAAGACATCTTATGGCCTGCTTTTTACCCTACTATTAGAAAATCATTAAAATACTTCTTTTACATTGCAATTTTGTATTGTTTATGTTTATTTGATGCATTCCACCTTACATTTTCTCGTAGGAACTTTATCAAAGAGTAAAATAAAATGAAAATAAAAGTGTTTACGGCAACTGTTAGCCGGAAATCGCTTTGGCAATTGAAAACTAATATAAATTAAAAATAGCGAATTATTTCCCAAAAAGACCGACAAGCAGTGAATGTACATATTATGAAATATTGTCTTAGATAGTTATTCATATGCCTTGAGATTAGTTTAGTACATTCCAGTTCCTTTATTTCCTCAGTGGAGGCGTAGGTTTCGTTGTTAGCAAAATAATCCGTAAAACACGAAAATTACACCATCAATTTTTAGGGACTTGTTTTACATTAAAATTACACATTGGTTATACTGATTGGATGTATTCCACCTGGAATTTTCTTGTAGGAAATTTAATTGGCGTTAAAATAAAATGAGAATCATGATCCTATGTTTGTTTTGAGCCTTACTATGATTGATCAATTAAAAGCTTACATAAATTCAAAATGGCGGATTATTTCCAAAATGGCGGACATGTAGTGATGCAACTTTTGAAAACGAGATTTTAATCGTTAGGTATATACTAATTGGTAATTTTCACCGATTCTTGTTATGTTAAATCCACAGATTGGGCGATGGTCATGATTTTATAAATTTAATGGTAAAAAACAGATAATTGGCGGCCATTTTGAAAACGTCATCCTGGGAAAACCTGGGGGGTAGGAGATGTCCACCCAAGTTTTTTAACCTTCCCATGTAATAAACTAACAGGTCCAGCAATAAAATTCAGCCTACGCAAGTTTGCACACAGAAGTGCTGTCAGCTGCAGGACTAATAGGGGAAATTCGCTAAAACAATACAACACAACACTTGATGAAACAAAACAATTAATACCTGCAATGGGAAATACCCCCGTTGCAGCAGACCTGCATACTCAGCGAATTTCAAATGCAAAACAACGTATTTCAATCCAACATAGCGAGATTTGACATGTTTTGGTAAGCTCCATAAGAATAACATGGGGAATGAGTATACAGGTCTGCTGCTACAGGTATATTAAAACTGGATGGTTTTAATTCAATATTTAGTAGATCTGAACTAAAAGAAGCTATTTACCAAGTTTTATCAAGATATGTTGAGAAATAACCGAGATATAGAATTTTACTTATTTCCCATAAGGTTAACATTGGGACAACGTACTGTGTTTACCACTTTCAATATCTCGGTAACCAATGAACATAGAGCAGTGATTCAAGATACTAAATTGTTTGTTTTTTTGAGCTGAATTCAATGGTGCCAACAAAAATTTGATAAATTTTATTTTTCTATGTAAAAAACTCAAAAAACCCATTTTTTGGGGGGTTTATCCCCCTTTACCCCCCCTTCCGGTGGTCCGATCGGGCTGGTTCACGAACTCGTCCAAATAATTACTACTTTACACGCCTGTGCCAAATTTCATTCCGATCGGACCATTTTTGCGAGCGCTATCGTGCTTACAGACACATATATATATATATATATATATATATATATATATATATATCTAGAAATTTGAACGAATGGCGTTTTTTGCTTCTGGGGGCCCCAAAACAAAAAGTTATCATGGTCTCGGGCTTAGGTCTTACCATGAGACCTACGGTAATAGCTTCTTCCCTATAGGGGAAATTCGCTAAAAATGAACAAACTGTGTAGAGGTTGCATAGCTCAACAGAGTAGAGTACACAGTGCAATGTAATCAGAGAGATTATACAACGCAAAAAACAGAGAGATACTACAAAAGTATGAGAGATACGCATCTTTAACATCTGTATAAGACCTATGTCACATTGGGCTTCCATGGTGGAGTCACCACGTGGTATCATTGTTTCATATAAGCATGACACACAAGGTGTTAGTGGTGCCACTGAACACTCCACCAAAAGTGTGGAGGCCAAGACTGCCGATTTCCTGAGCCACTGACTCGTGGCGCCACCACGTCATCGCTTTGTTTCTTATCGGAAAACACTCAGCTTCCAGCACTTCCACTGAGCGGTGGACTGTATTCAGAAAGAGACACAAAGAAGAAGGCTTGGAAATGGTTTAAATTTTCAATGGCTTATGTAGCCACACTCATCCTTGCATTACTAAAAAAATTTCTGAGATGTTTCTTAGGTCTACATAATGTGTGAAATACACCCTTGTCACACACAAATGGTCATATCCAAAATCTATGTTGTATGTCATTGTTTCAAGATGTAAGAAAAATACGAATGCCAAAGCACATGCCTTTTTAATGTCCATGACAGCTCTCATGGTCTGAGCGCTACTTTGGTGGCAGCTTTGGTTGCTGCACTGGTGGTATTGAGCTACCAGAGTGGTGCCACCAGGGGAGCCACCATGAGTGCAAAATACGTTTTTGATATTGGTTTTTTGAGGGATGGCCTGGTAAATTCAAGGCCAGATATGAGGGGCTCCTTACTGTTTAGATTTAGGAATCAGGTATTCTTCATTCACTCAAGTTCCCCCTCCAGCAGGGGCAACTCTATTCAGAAAAGAATGTTTAGTTTAAATTACCAACTTTTTTTACTAACATCCCAATCATAAATTTAACCATACAGTAATTTCAACCACAATTCTGTTGAGAGTATCTCCAACCTAGGGTTAAATTTACCAAACAAATATTTTTGTTACTTTTATGTCTGAGGTTTCCTCGATCACATCATAATTGAAGAAGAATGTTTTAGCTAGCCATTGAACTCGAAAATGTACACATGATGGTACGTTTATCTCTAGCACTAGCATAATTAAAAATGATACTGATAAAACTTCACCTGAACAAGTGGTATTTTTAAATCAGTGTTTAGACATTCTTGTCAGTGGAATACATTTTTTCCTATTCTATTTATGGATATCAAACTTATAGATCTGTAAATTTTGGAGAGAAGATTTTCTGTGGGGAAGAGTGAATTCCAAGACAAGTTCGTCTGTAACTGCCATAAACAGTGTCAAACATTTATGGGCACTTACTCATCTTACAATACTTGAGAGCTGCATCATAGTCCTTCAGCATTACAGCAGACAGGAACTGTAAAATAACAAGTAAATTTAATTTTGTTGATTACGTTATACAACTTCAGTGTAACGCCAAACCATATCAGGAGTTCAAGATACATGGGAGTATCCTTCAATACTCCAGTGAAGATATGTCCTAAAATGCTAATTTTTAATATCTGTATATTTTTACCCAGATGGAAAGAAAGGAAAACAAAACGTTTATATATTGAGGCTATCAATTATGATTTATTCTTAAATCTATGATCTGTAAAGCTTTAATATTTTAACGTTTTAAAAATATGTTTGTTTTAAAGTTCTAAACAGTTTAAAATAAACATACAACAATAAATAAATGCTACCGACTTTTGTCTGTAGAGAAAGCATATGCATCTCCTTCCCCTCTCAAGGGGAGTCTTGCATCCTAACATTAATTGGCTTTTCATTCAAACATCACACGTGCGCACCTCCCATTTTGTCAAAGTTGAATTATTCTGTCTTCCCTTTCTCTGATTTTATTTTTATTTTAATCATAAGAAAGATATTGATACATTAACAATAATGTTTTGTCATAATCGGGCAAATTTTTTATCATGCCCTTTAATGTCCCTGGCCTCTTATTTCGTAGATACTGTTTTTATAGCATCATATTATGTGTTTTAATATTTTTTGGGAGGGGGGCAACATTTTACAAATATTTATTTCGTTGTTAATGGGTTCTAGGTATCTTTCCCGTATTTTCAAAGTCACAAATCTCACGACCGTTACTAGGGTCCATTCTTAAACTTTCACACTATTTTTAGAACAATTATGCGTGCCATCAAAATAAATAATGCTATATTTTTATATCATTATTAATTATTAAACTTACAAAAAAAAGTATTTAATAATTTTTTATTTATTGTGAACTGACTATTATGACAAAATAAGTCTGTCCCTCAATTTCAAGCCCCCTCCCCAAAGGCAAAATTTGGAACTTTGGAACACGACAGTGGCGAGTCTGGTGAAGATAGCGTCAGTTGGTTTGAAAGACAGACTTGAACGCGCGTGCTTTTGGTTGCTCCATTGGTTTTTATTTGTTTTCAAGAATATAAAGATTGATAAAGGTTAAGTTTGTGTTTTTGGTAATTTTGATGTGTCCAAGACTGTACTGGTCATTTGTTACAGTAGACATGGTGTTAATTTTTGTTGATATGATATTTTACTTGCTACGCTAGCCTAGAAGTCCACTTTGTCTTCTCAAACACGAGGTGCAGGGCTACTACCAGAACAGAGCCAAATATTGTGATTTCATGAACGTATTTTTCTCACGACCACAACCATTTTCTTCACGACCACAGTAGTCTTATCGATTGTACTGGGGTGCGGTCATGAAAATCATTTAAATTTCATTGTAAATTGCACTATTCAATTGAAGTGAAACATAATTTTATCTTATAACAGTACAATTGAAGGATTTATGAAAAAGTAAAATTGTAGTTTTTGAAATATGTAAATATTGAAGGTAATGCTAATATTTTATTATAAATTTTTGTGGAATAGAGTACAGTCAACTCCCAAATAACCAGGGTATTGGCCCATTAAAGTGCCACGGATCATTTAAAATTATAATTTTAAACAAAGGCATTAAATAAATTGAGTAAATCGACCAGCGATTCTCTTTTTTTCCAGACCGCACCCCTTGTCCCTGACCGCACCTTTCATGATTTGGGTTATATAAAATATAAAAATTGATATATTATCATATAAAACTATAGTCTCACACAAAAAACTCGCCCCTATGAGGACATAAAGGTTTTTCATATATCAGGGACGATTACTTGGAGCTAGACAAACTTTAAGACTTTTTTTTAGCTTTTTGTCGATTCTTTTTAGTTTTTCAAATTTTTTTTAGAAATACCAAATTTACTAAAGGCTTAATGAGCTGTTTATTGCAATATTGCCCTAAAACTAAATCTATTTACGGCAAAACATATTAATCAAATCACATTAAATATTTTTTATTTTTATTTTTATGTTGGTTGTGGTTTGTGACAAAAATTCATGTTCTTACACGAAAGATGCTGTATCGTTGAATACATACACAAGATTTTGCGTTACCATGGCTAATCTATGAATCTTCAAATATCAATAGATTTTAAAAAATCAAAAATGTTTTGAAAAAAATGTTCCGCAAATCTATATAATTAATACGCCAACACCAAATTTGTCTTATGAACTCCTCCGTCATTTCTTAACCGATTTTGATCATTGACGGCTCATTGGAAAGAGCGTGTCGCGTAGATTTGCAAACTGGCCTTACATTTTTGAAAAAGTCCCTTGGGCTCTGCCCCATTGGCTTTTAAAGTTCCCATGTTATCCTTATGAAGAACATAATTGTTTACATTTTGATCAGCTGGATAATTTAATTGCTGTTATTTTTTAATTTGTGTAAACATAACCCTCAAGACGGATCGTGTTAGCATGATTGTGTTTTAAATTTGTCGCCATTTGAATTACAGTAGAGCGCCGATTATCCGAACGTCGGTCATCCGAACCGTCGGTTAACCAAACGCCGTAATAATTCATATTTTGAACATGATTCTCAAGCAATTCAAATTTGTGCGCCAACCGAAACTCCCGTTGCGCCGGGATATCAACGTATTATGATAGATTTCATAATAAAATTACATGAATAATTTTTGTTTGATAATTGTTTAGCCTTTTTACTACTAAGAGTTACGTTACATATATAATTTTAATATGTTGCCTTTTCATGTTCGATTATCCGAATATTCAGTTATCCGAACACCCCTTGTCCCCAATTAGTTCGGATAATCGGTGCTCTACTGTATCGCTCTGCTAGAGTAGCGTACGATTCCGTGCGCTCGGATCCACTAGTGTTTTTCTTAAAAGGGCACGATAAAAAATTTTCACTCAAATTTATTTATTTTATTACTGTTTACAAACAGTCATATAAATTGAATCGTTCCTTAATTTTAGAATATAACATGCTTAATGGAGCTTTAGGGCTACAATCAAATCTCGTATTTGAATGTGCATTAAATATAATTCTGGTAAGAAAACTAACAATAATTTTTACATAAACACCTGCAGTTTAAATTGTATAAAATGTAAAATTAAATCAATCATTAACTTTTTACAAAGCAGTGTTTGCAAACCTTAGTGCAGAGATCTATTTCAATCTTGAGAATAGTCTTCCCAGGTGTAATTCTATAACTGGACACCTGCCCAGGTGTGCCAGGGCTTAGGGGCACAAGAGGGGCGAGAGAGAAGTAAAATAAACTGTGATGATTGAGAGTGAAGTCATTACCAACTGTCAACAGAGTTTGACTTTGGAATTGATGAGAGGGCATGCACTTACTCATGTAATGTGCCATATTTAATCAATCGCCAATCTGCTCTCTGGCCCCCCCACCCCCCCCAGCTACCACCTCTATTGCACATGACCCTACCCCTATCAAGTCCCTCGTTTCAAAGACCTTGATAAAGAAACCAAAGGCTGCAAACCTGAGGTCAATATTATATCCTTAATCAAAGACATAGTTTATTAAAAACTCAAAATTAACCCGAGTTTTGTATTGAAAAGTTCTCATAGGATAGGTGAGTACCATTGGAATAGCTTCTAATCTTAAAAAAAGTTCTTGAAAACAACAGTCTTTAAACAATCCTTAGCATAAAAAATACTATTTGGTTGAATTTTCATATCACAACCCCAAGCAACAAAATCAAAATTTGGAACAGGGGTTGTCCCATATTTTAAAATTAAACATTTATTGTGTTTTAAATACCAACAGCATTCTCAAAAATTTCACTTTGGTAAAAATGTCTATTTTAAAACATGGGTAAAGATATGGGGCTTGGAATGTGCTTGATTTATTGAGTCTCCCCCCCTTCCTGTCGTTGTAGGGCTTAACGAGCCCTTCGAGATAAATAGTCAGTTCATTGTGGGGGCCGGCATTGCTCTGAGAGTCATATCTCTAAATGGCAATGCTCCGACACTTTTTTCGGAACAGAGCATTTCAGAGTTATGCCTGTTGGAGCAGCGCCATTCGAAGTTATGACTTTTAAAGTACAGTGCCTTAAAGTACAGTGCCTTTCAAAGATATATCTTAATTTTGTCTGGTAAATTGTGATTATTTTAAAAAGTTTTCGAAGCCAATTTCCATTTGCGAGACTTATAATGTCGAACGGCACAACTCTGACAGTCAGAATTCCGAATGGCACTGCTCGAAACTCATAACTCTGAAATGCATTGTTCCGAAATACACAGCTCCGAAAGGCACTGCTCCAACAGCCATAACTCCAAAATGCACTGTTTGGAAAGTCATTACTCCAAATGGCACTGCTCCGACAGGCAGCACTGCGCAGAAGTTTCGCAACGGAGGAAAATTTCAAATTGAATCATAAATATTTTTATTGCACACTAAAGATGAAACAGTTTAAGCAATAATTTAGCCTATAGGCTATTACTAAATTCTATGTTTAGAAAAGGCGCTTATTGCTTATATTTGTGTTGGTTTTCCAACAAACTCATTCCCCATGATATTCTTAAGGAGCTTACAAAACATGTCATATCTTTCCATGTTGGATTGAAGTATGTTTTTACGCATTTGAAATTCGCTGAGTATGCAGGTCTGCTGCAACGGGGGTATTTATTCAAGGTATCAGTAACTTTTTAAATAGTTGAATTCATTTATTCAGACTAAAAAAAAACAAAACTAGAAGGCACAACTCGGACAGTCACAACTCCGAATGCCACTGCTCCGAAAGTCATAACCGAAAGGCACTGCTCCGAAAGTGTCAAACATATGCCTGTCAGAACAGTGCCGTTTGGAGTTATGCCTGTCAGAGCAGTGCCATTCGGAGTAATGACTTTCGGAACAGTGCATTTCTGAATAATGCCTTTACAAAAACGTATTTTGTGTCGGAGTTCGGTGCCTTTTGAAATTATGACTTTCGGAGCAATGCACGGATCTCAGTTGATTGGGAATACATTTATTAATACAGGACAACTCCCATCCCAAATTTAGATTTTGAGGATTGGGATGGTGGAACTGTATCAAAATATTATCGTAATACATATTGACCTTGAGGTTGTTGAATTTTATTTATTTAAAGTGGCCCTTCAAAAACAGAGGTCACACACTCTTGGGAGTGTATATTATAACTTCGAACAATCCCCAAAGATCACATTTTGTGGTCAGGGGCAGATATGAAAGGCTCTGCAAAAATTAGTGTTTTTTGTTAAATGTGCATCTATTTAAGTTACCGTACCTGATTTATTTTTAAAGCTATAAACCGGTCAGGCACTTTTGAGACACATGGTACGTATCTGCAATGGTGAGGAAGCTATCATTGAGTACTCAGCGTACTTGCCTCAGCCAAGATCTCCGTTGGTGCAGAGATGCTTTCGTCAGCATCTGTGTAGTCACTGAGGTCCTCCACACTGCTGGACAATGCCTTGTCTGGTATGTTGCCGTTGCACTCCATCCTGGCAACATGACAAATCCCTGTCATTATAAAAAGAAGCCTCTGGGTTGTTGACTATTATAATTTTACCTAGTCTTACTTCATTGTCCTTTTCAAACAAACACTGGATCATAAGGTAAAACTAGATAATAAATTACAAATCCCTCTCACTTGAACTGCCTAATGTCCATGTACAGTAGACACGGGGGGTCTGGCATGGTCACTGGTTGACGATCACTAAGGGGCCCAGGGGTAATAATGTTTAAAAGCATTAAAAAAAGAACTGTAGAAAAAAGAGTTATTGGAATCTATTCCATTTTAATGTTGGTTCAAAGTTTTAAAAAATATAGTGATATACGGTAGCTAAAATGTAAACTTAATTGTGTGTTTGTCAATACTCAACTGTTACCATTAAAAATCAAATTTCATAACATTTTAATGACAGTCAACAGAAGCATAGAAACAGTAGTTACTAGCTCTAAAATACCAACTCAGTTTTTTTTCAAGTTATATGTTCAAATAAAATTGATTTTCTTTCTATTATTTTGCATATATAACTTAAATGCCTAGAAACAGAAAAACATTTACGTATTAAGCTGTAAATAATGGCCAATCATAATTACAGGTTTATCCTTTCTCTTCATACCAAGAGCAATGTTCATAAAAATTATCAAACAGTGGAAGAATTGGTTGGTGTTGAAGGAAGACATCAACCTGTAAATACTATTGCAGAAACACTGAGGTGGACAGATAATATACTGTAAACTATAGAGGACAAAGTTTTAAATGTTTATCATATGCTTTTTATGGAGTGGTAAGACTTCACAAACAAGATAATTTTTTTTAAAAACCTGTTGCAGCGGTGAATACTCCATACTCGTTTAATTTCAATTGCTTAAATAGGTGATTTAGACAAAGTCTCATATAAAATAAAATCAACTTATGTCTGTAAATAAGCATAGAAAAATAATCTCCGTAAAAATAACATGGGAAGCGAGTATGCAGGACTGCTGCCACAGAAATGTGAAAGTAAAGGATTTATGTATAATCAAGGAGGTCTGAATTAAATTAAGCTACATACAGTAGACCCCCTCTTAACCGACCCTAACGGGACCGGACCTAGGTTGGATAACTTAAAATGTCGGTTAAAACGGGTAATCCCCTAAACACCAAAAAAATAAAAGCTCTATTGATTTAGAGTTCTATTGAAATCATTCTAAAGCCTTTCGTGGATTATTTAGAAAATAAACTACAATTATCAGCCTAATTTCCAAAATAATTAATTACTGTAGAAATGTCACAAATAACCCAAAACACGGTCAAAACAAAACCTATTTTATAAACTAAATATTAGACATGGTTAAAAAAAGAATAACATGTTCATTTTTTCAATGAATCTTTCGCATTGCAGTAATGATTGTCAAAATTGATAAGAAACAAGCAATTATTGCATTGCGAGTCAGACAGATAAATTGAAAATACTGTAGAGTATAATACAGGCTTCAAAGTATCATCAACCTGTAGTTTCGGAGAAAATTTAGATCGTACCACACTCCAAATTACAGTATAAGTATGATAATTATCGTTATCGAACGTTTGGGAGAACTGCACACAAGGTTCGTGTTGTTTATTTACTCTTCTGATGAATAAGAATGGTTTACGGATATGGAAACGAAAACTCACAGACCCTTATCGTACTATGTGTATTGAAATGTGTCTAATGTAAGTTTTAATAAATTAATGAATGCTGTATTCAAAATATTTTAATCCGCAACAACCTGTAGAGATGGGCGTAACGTTCCCATCGCCGGGTATGGGATCGGAAATTCTGCAATTCCTAGAAAAAGGCGGTTAAACCAAACTGTTCTCAAAACAGGGTCGGTTAAAACGATCTTTAATATCTGACCAGCAAGGGCGGATAATCCGATCGTCGGTTAAAACGAGGTCGGTTAAGAGACCAAGTTTTATCAATATATGTTGAGGAATAAGCAAGCTATACAATTTTATTTATTTTCCTTTAAGGTCAACATTGAGGAGGTGAATACTCCGGATTGTTGCCACAGGGATCTAAAGTTTGAAGGATTTTAGGTCATAATCAAGTAGATCCTAACTATATGAAGCCACATATCACTTATCAAGATATTTTGAGAAATGATAAAACAACGCAAATGTTTTTATTCCCCATAAGTTTAACATGGGGAATGAGTATAAAGGTTTGTTGCCACAGAAATGTTAAAATGGTTGATGTTAGACCTTAATCCATTATATCTCAACCAGATTAGGCAACACACCCAGGTTTATTAAGATATATACATGAATTAGTGAGATATTAAATTTTATTTATTTTCCATAAGGTTAACATTGGGACTATGGACTGAGTTTACCACTCTCAGTATCTTGGTAACCAATGTAATAGAGCGATGATTTAAAATATCAAATTGCTTGTTTTTTCGAGCTGAAATCAATGGTGTAAACCAAAATTATATTACTTTAATTTTTCTATGTAAAAAAATCATTTTTGCAGGGGTTCCCCCCCCCCCCCCTTAACTCCCCTTCTGATGGTCTGTGGTCTGGTAATCAAACTCGTCCGAATAATTATTACTTTAGACGCCTGAGCCAAATTTCATTCCAATCGAACCATTAATGCGAGCCCTATTGTGTTTACACACATATAAAGACAGGGTGGTCTTGGCCTAGCACTATCATTTTTTCCATGATAGGGCAACACAAGTGAGACTCAAATCCACACACTCATCTTGAGAAAAATAATTTTGTCTTAAAAAAAGTACATTTACTCGAGAAAATTGAATTTTCTGACCTAACTTGATACATTCCTTAAACTTTGACACTACCGTCGTATTAACCCTCAAGGGGACGCTAAGCGGAGGAATCCTCCGGGTTAATTTTTGTAGTAGTGGGAAATATTTATCTTGGAGTTGGCAGCGCTGTCCTTTTGTGTAGCTGTTGCCCCTCCCTCCTAAAGCATTTGACCGCCCTGCCCTCCAATTTTACCGACTCAGGTCAGTTTGGTGAGCGATGTCCTGAGTTTCCGGAGGATTCCTCCGTGAGCGATTTCGATCGATACCTTGAGGAAACCTCCGTGAGCGTTACAATGTGTTTTATAATAATAGTTACATTGTTATACTAACTTTGCAATTTTCACTCCTTTTTTGCAGATATATAGCGTAAAAACTATTTTTTCTCATATTCTATTTTTATTTCAAACAATTTAAGTATTTAGAATACATTTTGTGCATTATTTAAAACCCGGACGAAACCTCCTTAAGCGAGAGACGACGTTTATAATTTTAAGCGACCTCTGGAGGGTTATATGTTAAATTACAATTGAGAAGAAATAGATTTCCATGAACCCTGAGCTTCAAAATCACTACTTAAATTGATTTTTTGAAAATAACTTAAAAGTTATCATTATCTTACAATAGATAAAAAACAAGCTCAAAAAGACTTTTCATTCAGAAAAATGCGAGGCGGTAGCAAATTTTGTAAAAACTGCTCCAAAACCTAAGCTTTAAAAAGATATAGTAGAACTGTTTATTAGTTTACTTTCAACAACAAACATGCCAGTTTAAAGTGCACAAAACCAGGTTTGACCAAAATTACTCAGAACAGAAAAACAGCTTTTTGACACATAAAAAAACACTATTCAACATAGGGATGAATAATTCAGTGAGATCTTACTTAGCAAGTCCGTTAGGGAAAAAATCAGGGCACCGCTAACTCCATTTTGGGGGGAGGTAAACGCCCCAAATTTGAGGATTTTGGACCCAAAAAGTGTCAGATGAGCCCAACATGTATTCAAATATTTAATATTTAAGAAAATAAAATCACTAACATTTTAAGCACTCTCCTAGAGTTATAGCACAAAAAATCATCAATTTACAAAAAAGAGATTTACTTAACACATTCTGTTGCCTTAAAGAGTGTATTTTGAATTATAGCGACCGCAGTTATCATTCAATTTAATTTTTATTTGGAAGTGACATTATTTTCTATATTCTGATTGGCAAGATAGTTTGGGGGAAATGGATCAGGTGCTCCTATGATGCTCCTATCATAATATTTGGTGCATCAAGTCCAAAATTAGGGGTTTTTGGGTCTAAAGTGAGCAATTTAAGCCCTATAAATTTGAAACTCCCTCCCTCATGTCAGAATGCTGTGTGCGTAATGATTAGTAAAATCTTGATTAACAGTGATTTCAGTTGTAAAAAGTATTTTTTTCTATTTTGTTTGAATTTTATTAAACAGTGTTTTACGTACTTTAAACTGGCATAACTGTTATTAAAAGGTTAATAAAATTTTGTATTATATCATTGGAAAGCTTAGGTTTTGGAGCAGTTTTTATAATTTTGCCAGCCCCTAGCATTTTCCTCAAAGGAAATCTTTTTAAGCTTGTTTTTTATCATTTTTAAGAAAAGTTTATGGATACCTATTTTTTCTCAATTGAAATTTAATATAGAATATACGATAGTAGTGTCAACGTTTGAGGAATGTATCAAATTAGGTCAGAAAATTCAATTTTTTTAAGTAAATGTAAGTTTAAAAAAGACAAAATAATTTTTCTCAAGATGGGTGTGTGAAGTAGAATTTTTTAAGTTGTGTATTTGAGTCACATTTGTGTTGTTCTATCACAAAAAATTTAAAGCTAGGTCAAGACCACCCTGTGTATTTATTGATATATAAGTAGACGTTCTCCTTCCTGCCCTACATGAGACCTAGACCCTTGATTATTCATTGCAATTAACTATAAAAAATTGCATGGAAATTTGAATAATCACTATTAATATAAAAACAATTGCCTCACTAATTGCAAACTAATTGTTATCTCCAGTACCAAGTAATGTCATTTATTATTTTTTGAGATGGGTGATGGCTTGTTGTATACAGTACTTCTTATCATTTGCAAAAATTTTAATTAGATTTGATTTGTGGTAGGCCTACCTGAAATTATATTTCAAAGTATGCATTCATACATTTTGGGTCATTTTATATTTTTTTAAATGGATTAGCTGAGCCCTAGCTAATCTGCGGGGCTAATTTAGAATTGTTAATTCCACCTTAACACCTCTTTAAGAGAAAGATTCTTTTAACGAATAAGCAGTTTTATTCCATGCCTTAAGGATAATTAATTTTAATACTTGTCAAATTAGTTCTTCAAAAATATATCCTTTATAAAACCCTCTAATTCAATTTTAAGGTTATCAAGTTGTTACAATCAACCTACAAAATACAAGTATCCTGTTTTTGGATTGGTATTGGTTCATCTTGGGTGTAAATTTAAGACGGTTGCTGACTCAAACATCCTTTCAATGTAAGATGTTTATTTGCATGGGAAATGGTGCTGAAACAACCAGCTTATAGCTCTCTAACTGTGACAATAATTTACATTACTAATTTGCTGTTCTGCTATCACTCTTTTGAAGAGGTGGCATGTGTTGTGTTTTTAATACAAGATAGAACATCTGCGCAAATGGCATTATTTCCCGATAACCCTGTAAATTTGAAGTGATGGGCTTAATAAGTTATATATTTAAGTTGTGGCATTGAATTTGAATTTAGAGTCAAATATATTCTCAAAATTCCAATGGATTAATGAATTGGACCACTCTAAAAAACCCTCCAATTTTGACTTGTTTTTCTTCATTATTCAATTAATTTTGGAACAAGGTAATTTTCCACAAAATATTAATATTAAATATTTGACTAATGTTTGCTGACATCTAGATATTACATTATACTGTAGTATCCACAGTTTTAGGTTTTTACAAATGCGTCATGCTTTTTGGTTTACATCAGAAGAAAAAAATAAATGTATAAGTTATAAGTGTAAATATATATTTTACCTTAAAATTGTTTCTTAGCCCAGGTCACTATTTCTGCTGCATCTCATGGTATATATGTTATCTGAAACAAATGCCCTCTGTTAAAAATGTTTCATATTTAAATTCGTTTTAAGTACGGTATCGAAACATTTTTGTTACAAAAAAATCGATGAATACTATAGCTAGAGAATCAAAATAGACCAATTTGATAGAATATGTCATGCTGTATAAAACCATCACTGTGAATTAATTAGCTGTTAATGCTTATTTTTACCTGTATTTCTAATTTAATAGCAACATAACACCATGATAACCAAAGAAATCGCTCAACAAATTATTGAGTCGATGCTGTTCCAGTCTTAAGATCGGATTAGATTATTATTATTATTCAGATTATAGTTAAATGTCAACTTGACTGAATTACCCATTCCATTTATCAAGGTTTCTTTGGATTTATCTGGATATTCCCAATTTTTCGATGTTATTTCTAAGAAATGTTACTCTTGTATTTCATAAACTTTGGCATTCAAGTTTTTAAACGGTCATCATCTCAAAATTTACTTTACACTGCCGGTAGGATTAATGACTTTTGACTTAATATTATCTGTTTTAAGGACATAATCATACCAAACATGAAGTTTCGACATTAATACTAACAAAATTTCAGTTGAAATCACAGACAGGCAAAAAAATAGGCTTCAGACACCCATGGTTGAATGGTGAAATATGTTTGTCTCGATGGAAGGATTAAATTCACAAGATGTCTCCAGAGAGTTTGGAAAAACTCTGTATTTTTAACCTCATTCAAAAGTTTAGCCAAATTTAACCACTTTGAGATTTATATATTTTTAAAGTATGTTTTAACAAGACTATCTTGGCAACAATTAATGTTAACAACTGAACCTACATTTTCAACAATGATTTATAATCTCGCTAAAACAGACCATTGTGCAGTTCAAATATTGATTATTACATGTATAAAATTGCAGGCAATTTTCTGCTCGACTAAACATCAGGAGATGTCTATGATTGAATATAGAACACGGTGATGGTCTGGGTAGCTAATTGAGTGGTTTTGTGAGTTAGTTGTGCTATATTGAATTCAGTATTTCCTTTGACCTCTCCTGATTGTTTCTTTGATGCTAGTAGCTGTTAATAATATTCTTTGTTTGAAATTCATTGTTGGTGATGGTGATTTTATATTTTGATTAGGATTTTTGCGGACATTTGCCATCACTGATTAGTAAAAAACAAGTTTCACGACGTTTCGGGATCTGGAATCTGATCCCGTCTTCAGGTGGAAGAAAACCTAGAACATAACAAGATTAGTAACACATAGCCAGGAAAACCTGGAGAAAAACACAGCTAAAACAGAGAACTGTAAAAGCAGTCACGAAAACAATAAGCTGAAAAGAAAAACAATACACAAAATAACACAGGAATCACAAGTATCAAGAATCACCAGGCAGGAGAGAGCACGTCCACACCCAATCAGAGCTGAGCTGAGACTGGTGGGAGGAAAGCAAATGGCGGCGGCAACGGAAATGGCGGCACCCACAGCCAACCAAATCACGGCGTGTGTTACTAATCTTGTTATGTTCTAGGTTTTCTTCCACCTGAAGACGGGATCAGATTCCAGATCCCGAAACGTCGTGAAACTTGTTTTTTACTAATCAGTGATGGCAAATGTCCGCAAAAATCCTAATCAAAATGTTAATAATAGTTCATATCGATATTAATATTTTATCCTCCATCTATATATTTTGTGTAACAAAACACATTTTTTGTAGGCTTAAACAAATAAAACCTACGTGAGCTGAACACTTTCAACACAAGACTTGTTTATGATTTTTTTTTCTGTTAATGGATTATTAGAGGACAACAAACACGTTTTTTTGTGACAGCATTGTATTATAACTTGTACTTCAAACTTAAGTACGAGTTATGATACAACATGAGCAAAAGGTTCCATAAACTGACAGCCTGTAACTTTTGTGTAGTAGTAACTACTGGCAAAACCTCGGCTATTTACAAATAGGTATGGCTGAATAAGTTGCCAAAGGAACCACATATTATATTTCTTAATCCTAGTGTTTCAATCCTGACCTCCTTTGTAATAAGCTTATAGCTTACAAGGTTTGAAACATAAATAGTCATCGGATTATCGGGGTTGACATTTTTAAATATGGGTTAATGCCCCTTTTCCCAGATTTTAATTTTTTGGGTTGGGATGGTCGAGTCAAAATTTGACCGAAAGTCGATTGAGTTAGGAATTGTGTAAGTGTGAAAACTGATGCGAAGAGGTTTATTTATTATGTTATATTATTATTTTACTAGCTGATAACCCCGGCTTTGTTCGGGAGATTATTTTCTTCTTGCTGTTTCTTAGTGCTGAATTCTGTTAGTAACCATAGTAGCTATTTCAAATGCTAACCATAGTAACTATTAAAAAACTTCCAAAACCCTTGATATGGTTCCCTTTCGGACGATCCTGTGCCTAAGTCCTTAAAGATATCAAAACCAAACCACCATAGTGCACATCATGAGATTTCAAGCTTTAATTTGACACCAAGATCAGGTATCTACGACATGTAGTTTTGGCTGTAGCCCGAAATATACCAACACACAACTCTTTTTTTATATATATGTTACCGGCAAAGTATGTAATCAGGTATTCTATAGAATGCCTAGGCAATCTATACAGTGCCAAAAACTGGCCAGGAAATATACCAACACACAACTCTTTTTTATATATATAAACTAGCTGATAACCCCGGCTTTGCCCGGTAGATATTCATTTAATACTTTGACCGCTTACCTAGTGGGTATTCTATAAAATGCCTAAGCATTATATACAATGCCTAGTCAAAGTGTTTAAATTATAATAATAATATTACTCCATTTCACACTTTGCCTATAAGCATTAGGCAATGTATAGATTGCCTATTTATTCTATAAAATGCCTGAATTTCATACTTTGCCGGTAATATATATATATTGATTGATTTACGTGTTATATTGTTATTGGCTTGACATTTAAGAACTTTTAATACAAACCTTATGCAACGATTGCGAACATCTATAACTTCAAACGGAGGTGATATTGACCTCAGGAATGCAGTATTTGTTCCTTTCATTAACACTTTAAAAATGTGTGGTCACTCGATGGAGGTTCTTATTTGAAAGTCAGGGGCACCACATCTGCCCAAAATTGCATTTTTGGGCTATATGTGGGATATACATGTACAGCAAAAAGTTGTGTTTTTAGACACAAAATATCTTCGACCTATTTTATTTGATTTAAAAGTTTTTTTAAACTGGTCTGAAACTTTTGGGATATCCAGTATTATTAAATTAAATAAAATAGACTTTACCTGTATTTAAAAAAATAATAATAATTTGATAAATAAAGTGGTCTGTGACATATGCATTCTAAAAATGCAATATCCAGGGAAGCTCACCAGAATATTGCGGTAACCTCCTCTCCTCGGCAAAGCAATATTGATGACATGGTAGGACTACAGCCATATTTCATTCGAGCAGGTGACAAGTTAATGGTATGGCTTGGGTCAGATTTCACAATCATTTTAATTTGAGATGGTTTTTTTATTAAATGGGTTTGTCCTCTCCCAATACTTCAATCAGACAGACATTTTTGTTGATTTCATAATACTATTCTCCATATCAAATCAAAATCAACTTTATTCCCTATAGTGCAAAAACAGGAAGATGAATAAATAATTCCCAAAAAGACTTTTTGTTTTTTGTCTAGGTCAGGAATGAGTCGCATCTTATCACATTATAGTAAAGTTATACTTAATTATAGAGACAATAATACACTTACACATACAGTAGTCTTTCATACTTTTTATACAGGACTTTTTTATTACCCCACCAAAATAATCACCACCACTATTTTGGCTATCCAACCAAAATATTGCTGTTGTAACAAAATAACTCTCTACTTGGGGGGGGGGGGGGGGGTGTCTAGAAGCAAACCCCGACAAATGACTTTTTTGAGTTAGATAGTTAGTCTCTTCGTCATTAAGAGCCGCACAAGATGGTATGCTCAGTTTAAAGCAAAATCCAACATTTTGAATGTATTTTTAATGTTAAATGTCGAGTATAGAGGCAAATCAGACATCTGACTTTGGGAGTGAGACACAAAAGCCAACATCTACTTGTGACTAATGGAAGCTTGCTATATGGTCATGTGACACCAGTGATGTCTGTGCTATAGTCACTTTCTTCTTGGGGCTAAAACCTGTTCAATAGCAAATGCCAACAAGTTTTTTTTTTAAATGAAACCTGACCAATTTGTTAATTAATTTTCCTGTTTTATCTATTTTTTTTAAGGGTATGATCATAGTTATTACTTAACAATAAGGTACATATAATAAAAAATCATTCAAATACGAGTTCTTTTCACTTCCCAAAAAATTTACTGAGTGAAGATGACAGGGTTGGCTTCTAGACCCCTCAGTAATCAAATGCCAACAAGTAAACAGTTGTTAAGATGCGAAACCTAACAAATAACAAGTTAAAAAGCGAAACCTGACCAATTTTTTAATTAATTTTCCTGTTTTATCTATTTATTTTTTAAGGGTATGATCATAGTTATTATTTAACTATAAGGTACATATAATGAAAAATCATACAAATACGAGTTCTTTTCACTTTCCAAAAAATTTACGGAGTGAAGATGACAGGGTTGGCTTCTAGACCCCTCAGTAATCAAACCTGAAATCCTAATTGAACATATCTATAGTGGGTTTCATCAAAACAGAAGTTTCTTTTGTTATTCATTTTGATCTATTCCATCTATTGAAATAGAATGGAACGCCACATTTTTATTCTAAGTATAGACTGACCTGATGAGAGATTTTGCTTTTTCTGGGTTTTTATTTAGAAGCCACCAATTTACCCTTCTTTTGTTCACAGCAACACTCACTCTCAGCGACATTAGCTAAGTTCAGCAGGTAAATTCCTATATAGTAAATGACAATATAAAAGAGTTTTCATGCTTGAATGGGTTAATCTTAGAACAAAAAAATCTATACTTGTGTTAAAAATGTGTAAAATTTGGTTTTAATTTTTTTTAGAATAAAAGAAGGGTTTTAGAAAAAATCTGTTCTATGTTAAAAACTTGAAATTCATAGAAGAATTTTTTCTAGTGGAGAATCTGGTTCCTTTCTCCAAAATTATTTTTATTATATATATATTTTTATTATATATATATTTTATTACATATATATTTTTATTATATATATATTTTATTATATATATATTTTTATTATATATAATTTACTGCTGTGATTCAGCACAAGGCTTGAGGATCTTCTGGAGGCAGGCCTATGGAGACTGGCCCGGGAGGGAAGGGGGCATGCCCCCCCTTGCCTTTGCCATTAAGGTATATCGCACCCTGTTAACACTCACTAAAAATTGTATTTTTTATTTGTTAAACTTAAAGACTGAAAAAATTGGGATATTTCTAAATTTTAAATACTGACATGTTCAAATAAGATTTAATTAGTTATTTTTTATAAAAGAAGACATGTTTTCTACCCTTGTAAATAAACTAATTATTTGCTGCATTATGGATATTTCTAAATTCAAAATATTGGCATATGCAAATACGATTTACTTAGTCATTTTTATAAAAGAAAACATGTTTTCCACAGTGACGTAACAGGCTCGCAGGGCCCGCAATGCAGGGGGGCCCGCAAACGGGAACCATTAAAACACCGAGCGGGGAAGCAGAAAATGCCGAGCGGGAAGCGGCAAGCAGGATGAGCTGGGGGGGTGGGGGGGCCCAATAGACGAGTTGGGGGCAAAAAATCATTAATATTGAATTTATTAATCATTTAATAACTGTATTTGAATATTAATAACATTATGTTATTAATAATATGTTGTCGTTGTTTAATTTTGTTTGGCCTTTTCAATAACTAATCAAGGTAACAAATTTAACGCTTTAACTTGGGTTATTAATTATTATGCCATCTTATACTGCTTAAGTCAGAAACCAAATAACATTTTGAAACATTACCTTACCTGGAGTCATGAGCATTGACTGGGGCTTTTAATATTGCCACATTAGCAGCGCTGTTGACAACGCTAATGATATTGGTTATGATAAAGGCAATAAAATAACTAGAAACAGTGTGATCTGATTAGAAGAAAAGTAAGTTGTCGACAGGGCCATTAAATCCCATTCCCTAAAATAATACTAATTCAAAAGGGCATTTTTTTGTTAGTAGAGGTTGTTAGTTTGATCATTCGCCTTTATTCTTGTTGAGGCTGGGAGCTTTCAAAAATATTTTATGGGCAAACACTAATTCATTCAAATGCACCAACCAATAAGGAATTTACAGGGGAGAATTCATTTATGTAGCCTATATACAAACAAAAAAAAAAGATTTTCTTAAACGGATTTCAGTATTGAAATCAGCATGAAAAGTCTCACAAAAAAAATCTATATATAATTAATTGTGTGAGCAAAATATTTGCCCACAAATTGTGGGAGTTTGTCGAGTCCTAGGATGACGGGAGAGGACTCCAGCTTTCTCAAAAGCCAGCTAACTATGCATGTTGAATGTACTATAACAAATCAAGTTTTCAACTTTAACATTAAACATTAACAGTAGTGGGCAAGTAGCGTTTCTGGCCCAATCAAACTTTTTGACAGCTACTTCCGGTCACGTGACCGGAAGTGACGTCACAGGCTGTGACGTAGCTGTGACGTGTAGGTGTTGGCATTTAAAGTTTAATTGCCCGGCTGTGCTGGGTATTTAAATTTTAAATGTCCGGAAGTGTGTCAAGGTCGGCCGGGGATGATTTTAAAAAAGAACTTGCATTTTCGGAAAATCCGAAAATGCAAGGTTTTTTTATTTCTTTTTACAAACTGTTTCTTAATTGTTGTTTTGTTTTTTCATTTCTATTAAAATACCATGTTAAAAATGGAATCGACAAGTTAACAAGAAAATATCCTGCTACAAAGTATCCAAATAAAGATGCACGTATATAAACATAAACTTTAAAATATAGCGAATGTTCTTCCTCTTTATCTGTTAGCATTTCCTGAACAAGGTAACCAAAATTGTAACCACATAAAAATGAAATTAGGCAAATAACAAATTTCGACGGGTTCACAAAAACCAACTTGTAAAGTAGTGAATTTCTTTCTTCCTCCATTGTTGAATTTTTATTCGAAACCTATTAATGATAAGATTATTGCTTGCGCATCAGAACTAACAGTTGATGAAATTTAATTTACTTGTACACTTGTAGTAGTTTCATTTGTAGTAGGTAATTGTTCGGAAGTTAGTGTAGATGTAAAAGAAACAGTATTATCTTGACCAAACTTCTAAAACCAACGGTATAGAAGTTATAACGCAAAAACTAAAAAAAAATATTTTCCAACATTTTATATTTTAATTATAAGTTTTCAAACCCTATTTTGAGAGTACTTAAGTTATACAAAATTATGAGACAAACAACAAGCTTCGGTAACATTTGTTATTAAACCAACAATATTTTGTAAAAGTTTGAAATTACCTTGAAAGTTTAGTTTTTGTGTTATAACTTCAATACCGTTGGTTTTATCGAAAAATGTTAAGGACCTTTTTGTTTGTCTTCTTATTCTGCGTAATTTGCGTACTCACATGATAGGTTTTATAAAAGTTTTAAATGACCTTAAAACTAGTTTTCGCGTTATACTGCCCTGCTAAGAAGAAAAGGCGTATCTGACAAAATTTCGGATTTTGAGGTTATGGTTGATTTTAATGTTTTAGACCACGAGGAATCCAAAAATCTAAGCGAAAAAGTCGTATCTTCAATAGGTTTTTTAGATACAACAGAGCTGCCAAGCAGTATCTACCGACAACAACACAAGTAATAGCATAAGTACTAAGGCAAATGGCCGTAAGTGACATGTACTAGAGCAGAAAGCAGTATCTACACTACTCTTACTGCTTTTTGGCTTAGCGTCAGTCAGTTACTGCTTTCTGTCTTAGTATTTCATTCGTATCACTCAACTTACGTAATATTCTTGATAAATCAGAATTTACATTAGCATAAGCTAATGTAAAATCTGTTTACCAGATAAAAATGTTCCTGGTTTTTCATCGTGCATTGATAAGTGAGTGACCTATATCTTTAAAACATTCATGGTTTAAGCACAGGGTTGTAGGGCCTGAAAACAATGTTTTAGAAGTTTTCCGTATGCAATTATTTTAAAACTGATATAAAGAGTTGAGCTTGGTAAATTTTGTCTAAATATGCCATAAAGAATATTGGTACCTTGTTAACGTTGGCATAATTTAATGTAAAATGTGTCCTATTTAAATGACAATACATAATTTTGCTAATGTTTCTCATTATTTTCCTCTGTACCTTTTTTCCAACCCTTAGAACACAATGGATATTTTTATTTGCTACATATTTGAAAGTTTTTAGTCATTTGTCGTAAGCTAGGTCTTAAGTTCTTAAATAACTAGACAAGGCTACATTTGAAATGCTATGCCTATTTAATTATGCCACGTAACTTAATTTCCTAATAACTTTAGGCATCTAATCTTCTTTTAAAACTAAGGCAGAAAAACGTATATTAGAATAGAATAGAATAGAATACATTTTTATTTTCTCAATAACAACAAAAACATTTTTACAAACAGAAAAAACATCTAACTTCTATACAACAAAGGTATTTCAACCCAGAAGGTTTCTTCTGAACAAAACAAAAATAAAATGTCCTCACTTGCCAGGCTGTTACAAAATATTTAAAAAATAGTAAAGAGAAAATAAAATAGGGCCTCATTAGGCAGTGCCTGTTTTTGAGGTTCCTTCATTTATATATATATATATATATATATAGTAAAAACGCTCAGAACTAAACTAATAAAATAAACATACTTGGTCTCCTAATCATATAACTAAAAATTAATAATACAAACAAAATTGAATATTTATGCGTGCTATGCAAAATATTTCTTTTATAAGGCAAATTTACTATAAAATTACAAAATCTAATTATGAATGGTATTAAAATTAATATTCTTATTGACATTTATTTGATTTATTATACCCGTTTGATCCTGCAAACAGCAAACCGTATCTGCAGTTACTGCCATTTTGCTTAGCAAGACAGAAAGTACTAAAGCAAAAGGCCGCAAGTGACATGTACTAGAGCAGAAAGCAGTATCTACATACACTTACTGCTTTTTGGCTTCTGAAATCCTTATTGGCAAAGACGTAACTGAATAAAAAAATGAGAAATCATAAATTTACATGAAAATTAATTGACCTAATATAAACTAGAGATAAAATCCTCAAATAATCAATCAACTTCAAATCTCTATTGCCAATCAAATTTGAGTAAACAAGAAAAATGTGTTGGCAAACTTTGAGTGAGGTTTTCTCATTTTGGTGTTTCATGTAGATACGACCAATTAGCTTAGGAGGGCAGTATAACTTCTATACCGTTGGTTTTATCAAAAAAATATTACCGGTCTTTTTTGTTTGTCTTTTCATTTCGCGTAATTTGAGTTCCCGCATGATGGGTTTAGAGGAATTTTGCCCCGTTATAGAAGTTATAACGCGAAAACTAAAAAGTATTTTCCAACATTTTATATTTTACTTTATAAGTTTCCAAACCCTATTTTGTGGGTACTCAAATTATTCAAAATGATGAGACAAACAAAAAGCCTGGTCCAAGGTCACCAGGGTCCAAGGCAACCAGTCAACCTCGCGGTACACCAGGTGGTCAGCCAGCTGCCACACCATGACCTCGAGCCGAGTTGGAGTCCGGGGTCTGCGCTTGTGTTTCGGTATCAGTTGCTCGCTAGACAGTGAGGTGGTAACATGTTCAGAAGGCGCCCTGAACATTTTATCATTTTTACTGTTTAGTGAAAATATCTTGGTGTTATTTGTATAATAACACCTTGACGTAGGACTGATTCATTTTAAGGCATGGTAGTTTAAGCATGGTAGTTGTTTGTGCTTGTAGATACCCTAGGGTTCGTAGTTTGTTTTTAATTTGGTGGTTTGGTAGTTAGTATTAATTTGAAATCTTTCTTTTACTTACAATATATTTTGCCTGGAGTGTTTAAGTTTAAAGTAATATTCCAAAAATGTTATATGATATGTTTTAACACCTTTCAATTCCAACTTCCTTGTTCCGACAAGCTTGTTGAGGGCATTCCCTCTCTTGTCTTGTACTCCTTTTTAGTTAGGGACACCTTTCAATTCCAATTTCCTTTCCTTTTTTCCTTCCTTCTTTTGGAGTATGGTAAACCAATTAATTTATGGTAAACCAACTCCCGCTTTTGTGGTGTCACGGTCATCAAACCGGGTCACTTACAACCTCTATACGTGCTGGATGGGTAGTTCGCCTACCTCCGGAGTTTCGCTAGACCTCAGCTGTACTGCGTCGCTAATGGCGAGACACTGGCTCCTTTAGTGTTAGGAAATAAAAACATATTTGTATAACATTTTTCCTAAATTTAATTGAGCAACTTGCTATTTCACAATAACATTTTTTGTTTTAGCTTAGCGTTGTGCGCTTATGGTGAGGTGTGTGAGTTCGCTTACGTGATGATTACACCGTAATCATGATGTGCAGCGCTACTCTAATAAAGAAAGATTTTAAATTAATACTAACTACCAAACCACCAAATTAAAAACAAACTACGAACCCTAGGGTATCTACAAGCACAAACAACTACCATGCTTAAACTACCATGCCTTAAAATTAATCAGTCCTACGTCAAGATGTTATTATACAAATAACACCAAGATATTTTCACTAAACAGTAAAAATGATAAAATGTTCAGGGCGCCTTCTGAACATGTTACCACCTCACTGTCTAGCGAGCAACTGATGCCAAAGCACAAGCGCAGACCCCGGACCCGAACTCGGCTCGAGGTCATCCCCCCTCCCAAACCACAGGAGCCTTGCAGCGAGTTTGGTTTGCATTATTCTTTCGCCACTGATCCAACAGGCAACATCACTTCTTTCTTTATTTTACTTTATATGGGACTTGTAAAATTTTAAGTGTTAAAACTTCCCAATAATTAATCCTTTTGGACTTAGAAAATTTTTCAAACATTTGCTTCAACATTTATTTTACAATATTAAGTTTCTTTTTTGCTGCAAGTTTGGTTTCCATCATTCTTTCACCACTGTTCCAACAGGCAACAACCCTTATTTCTTTATTTTACTTTACATTGGACTTGTACAAATTTTAAGTGTTAAATCTTCCCAATAATTCATATTTTAGGACTTAGAAATTTTTTCAAACCCATCATTCTTTTGTTACTGTTCCAACAGGCTACAACACTTCTTTTTATTTTACTTTACATTGGACTTGTAAAAGTTTTAAGTGTTAAAAATTCCCAATAATTAATACTTTAGGAGTTAGACAATTTTTCAAACATTTGCTTCAACATTTATTTTACAATATCAAGTTTCTTTTTTTGCTGCGAGTTTGGATTCCATCATTCTTTCGCCACTGTTCCAACAGGCGACAACACTTCTTTCTTTATTTTATCTTACATTGGACTTGTAAAAATTTTAAGAGTTAAAACTTCCCAATACTTAATATTTTAGGACTTAGAAAGTTTTTCAAACATTTATTTCAATATTCACTTTACAAAGAGATTTTTTTAAACTTGCATTATTTGACCTTGACACTTAGATTTCTTTTCAAACTTACATTGGATGATCTTAATACTTAGGGGTTTTGAAATATAAAAATTTAGCAGTTATTTACACTTTTTGTGTTTAATACAGAAAACAAATTTTAACTTGCATTATTTGACCTTGACACTTGGATTTCTTTTTAAACTTACATCGGATAATTTTAATACTTAGGGGTTTTTAAAATAAAAGAAATTTAACTGTTATTTACACTTTTTGTGGGGGGGGAAATGTGGTGGGGGTAATGCTATAAATAGGGGTAGTTTAGAGTGGTTTTCATTATTACGGCAACTTTTGTGGAGAGCACAAAATGACAATCATGACACTATTATAAACTATTTTGCCATGGAAAGACATAATAATATTGATAGCATATATATCGGACAAACATATAGCAAAATTCCAAAACAACTAATTAGAGACAATGCAAATATTTTAGTTTTATTCAAACAAGACGATACAAACCTAAAACATATATACAACGATCATGTAAATGCTGATATGTCATTTGAAAAATTCAAAGAGCTTTGTGGAAAAGCTTGGGCGGAAAAATATGGATTTTTGGTAATTATGAAAGATAAAGCTATAACAGATGGTCGTTACCGCATAGGTTTTGATAAATTTGTTTTAATACATTAATTAACAACATTATCGTACAAGTCTCCATGGTGTAAACATGGTTAATCAGGAAAAGCTATTAAAAGAAATAAAATCACTTAGTGATTCTATTAGACATAAAAACAGAGCGTTAAGATTAGGAATAAGTGAAAGAGAGAAATTTCTGGAATCAACATTTAAACCTATTACTGAGCCATTAAAACAATTAGGGCAAAATGTTAAACATTCAACATTTAATTTTTCCGGAGATGCTATTTTACCCATTTCAAAATTTGAACAAAAAGAAGAATATGAAGGTGATACAAGTTTTACGCAACAAGGAGAAACAACTAAAGAAGAAAGCGAACTAGGTGAAGAAACCGATGTTTTAACAGAAAAAGAAGGTCTTTCTACAAGCGAAGAACATCAAGAAGAAGAAGAGCCTATTAATCCATCCAACTTGAGCAAATTGGGCTCGGATATTGCGTATAAAGGGCCGCTTACAAGACAATTTGTATTAAAAATGTTACATTCTGCACAACCAACTCGAAAATATCGTACTTTTGGTGCTAGAATAGAAGAAAATGGGCTAATGACTGGAGATAGCAAACTTGATGTAGACGAACATGACAATATTATTATAAATAATAAACAATACAAGGGTACAAAAGGATTGTTTGAACTTATTTTTAAGCCGAAACCTAATAAATATACTAAAAAGGATTTAAACATTTTTAAACAAATATTGGAGGATACGAATGCGCATAAGAAAAATTATTCTAAAAATTTCAATGTTCATAGAAATGCATCAGAAAAATATAAAACTATTATTGCTAAACTTTTCCCACCAAAAAGAAGGGAACCCATAAAAAGAAAATCATTATCTTCTGCTGAAATAAATATTTTACATAAAAGGAGAAAAACAAATCAATCAAGTTTATCAGGAAAAGGATTATTGAAAAACTTGTATGATACTAATATAATATACTACAACGATATAAACAAATTGGTTGACAGAATGAAGTTGATATATGAAGCTAAGCAAGCCGGACATAGTGGTTTAGAAAATGAATGGGTAGGTTTGGTCGGTGAACTGCGAAATCGAGGAGTAATTGCATAAAAAATATGAGTATATATAATACAAGTATAACTGATTAAATATTCAGTATAACCATGAGTGTGGATAAGTTTGGACGGTATTCCGAAACTGGAATCAAATCAGGATCTTATGGAAAAAGAGGTGGTTTACCACTAACATCCGATGGAGATTATGATATAAATAACAAACGTTTAAAGTTTGTAAATGATCCAAAAGATGATAATGATGCGGTAAATTTTAAAACTTTAAGAAGTGAAACATTACCTAGTTTAAAGCTTCAAAATGAAGTGTATAACGCTAATTTTTATAGAATTGTAAATCTTCCAAAACCAATAGATAAGAATGATTCGGTAAATAAAGAATATTTAATGTGGTACATAAACCAAACCTTAAGATTTTATCCTAAAAGTAATAATAAAGTATATGATGCAAAAGATCTTAGAATAACCAATATATAAGATCCTGTTAATGATCAAGATTCAGTTACTAAAAAGTATTTACATTCAGTCATCCCTGAAAAAACAGATAAATTTTCTTTTTACAACTTTGTAATACACGATATTGGAGACCCTAAAGATATGAAAGATGCGGTAAACCTTCAATATCGTACAGATCATTGTATTACACATGATATACATACGATTGATTGCAAAAATAAAGTGTTAACTAACGTTAAGGAAGGAACTGCAAAATCAGATGCAGCTACAATAAGTCAAATAATGAAATTAAACAATAACAAATGTAATGCGGATGCAAAAATAATTACTGATGTTAAAAAGGGTTGGATGAAACTGATGTAGCAACAATTGGACAAGTTCCTGTATTAAAAGAATATGAAAACAGTAGTCAACACTTTGATTGCAAAGGGAAACCACTATTCAATGTTGCAACAGGAATAAGAGACAGTGATGCAGTTACAGTAGCACAAATGCATAAGAGGGAAAACATGTACTATAATCTTTTTCTAAGAAAAGATTATAATAGGCAGTCTTTTTATTGTGAAGACTTGCGATTGACTAGCTTAAATGACCCTGTTAATTTTACTGATGCTGTTAATGTAAATTACATTGTAAGACTCGTAAGTGTAATGTTATATGATGTTTATCACACAATAAACCCCATAAAATCTGATCAAAAACTACATTGGGTTAAAAAAATGTTATGGAAAAATATTTTTTAGATAAGGAAACTTTACAATTAAGATCTTCTAATGATGATGATGATGAAGAAGATACAATCCTACCGCAAAACTGGAAAAAAAATATTTACCCATAAACAAACATACTTATACATGTTTATTATAAATAAACAATGTCAAAGGATAAATGCATCATTAATTATAAAGTATTTATAAAATAAACAAGTATTGACATTTCTTTTCACTATAAAAGACCATTGAAAGTTCAACGCATCAGTCATAATCGACACGTTATAAAGAGAGGAAGAGGAATAGCATCAACAGCACTTTCTCTTATTACTAAGCCGGTTGGAGCTATAGTTAATAAAGCTATCGATTTATTACCTGTAGAACTACATTTACCCGGAGGTTATCAATATTGTGGTCCTGGAACAAAATTGAAAAAACGACTTGCTAGAGGAGACCTTGGAATAAATAAACTTGATCAAGCTTGCAAACATCACGATATAGCATATTCCAAGTTTGCAGATACTAAAAATAGATCAATAGCGGATAGAGCACTTGCTGAAAAGGCTTGGCAAAGAGTAACGTCCAGTGACGCTAGTATTGGTTAAAAAGCAGCAGCTTTAGCGGTATCAGCAGCAGTGAAGGGTAAAACGATGTTTGGAGGTGGTAAGAAGAAAGGAGGTGGAAAAAGGAGGAGAAAACCTGCAAAGAAACGTGGAGAAAATATAAGAAGAAAACGACAATCCACCGCAGGTAAAAATAAAAAGAAACCAACAATATGGTCAATGATAAAAAAAGGAGGAGGATTATACCTAAGACCGAATCGTGTGTATTAAACAGAAAAAAAAAATTACTAATTCCAAATAAAGAATTAACAGATAAAGAATTAATTACTTATGTTTCTTGTTTAAAAATTCCATTTTTTAGAGGAGTGTTTATGAAAGATGCATTACCTGCTAAAATTTGGAAAAATGAAACCGGAATAGTAAATTTAGATAATAGTAAAGGATCAAGCACTCATTGGGTATGTTATAAGAAACTAGGATCAACTATTTACTACTTTGATAGTTTTGGTAATCTCCCACCACCAAAAGAACTACAATATTATGAAAGCTGAAATTAAATCTAAATTTTATATAGATTTTAGCAAAGAACATTCAATTGGTAGTTTATTAGGGTTTCCTAAAACAACAAAAATTTTACAACCTAATATTAACCATTCAGGTGCTAAAACTGTGACAATAATGAAAGTTAACAGTATAGATGTTACATGTAATATTATACATGGTTCTTATAGAGATGGTGAAAATACTCATATATTGCACACATTCTATCCAACGGTCGCTCCGGGTTTTAAAATTGTGGAAAAGCCACAAAACTTAGTGTATCTACCGTTAAACACCAGTTTTTTTCAGACATTGTGGTGAACATACTAGATCAAGATGGAAATCATATTGATTTTAGAGAGGAACCTATAACTATACGAATACATATAAAATCAACCGTATAACAATGGGGTTATCATTTAAAAAGAAAGAGCTGACTGGTAAACAAGTCAGTAGCACGTCAGCTATAGAAGGATTAACAAGTGATAACATTCGTTTTCTAGAAGAAATTGGATTAAAACTTATTAATAATGGAAATATTGGATATAGCGCAGGGTCCGACATTCGACGAAACCTTATGGGAAAAGGAATATCATACGCACAACCCTTACGCTTCATCAAAATTAAATAATAATGATGAAATTAGAATTCCCATACAACAACAAGATATTTATACACTTCCATGTGAAAGTTATTTGTATATCGAAGGAAGAGTAACAAAAAAAGATGGAAGCACTGGAAGTACTGTTCCGTTATTCCCATGGCATATTTGTTTGATGAAATAAGATATGAAATTTCCGGAGTTACAGTAGATTCAACAAAAAAGGTGGGAATTACAAGTACATTAAAAGGATTAGCATCTTTAACACCGAGTGAAAAAAATATGCTGGACGGCGCAGGATGGGTAGCACCCGATTCCAGTACAATCACTCCAAACACTTCAGGCAATTTTGACTTTTACATTCCTTTAAGATTACTTTTAGGCTTTGCCGAAGATTACCGAAAAATAATAATAAACGTAAAACAAGAATTAGTTTTGTTAAGATCATCAAACGACAAAGATATTATTATGGCGCCTGATGGAACAACGGAAGCTAATTTAGAATGGAAAATGCAATTAGACAAGATTGTTTGGAGAGTAACGCATGTACGGTTAAACGATCAAAATAGAATTTCATTATTGAGAACTTTAAAATCAGATCGTGATATCGTAATACCATTTAGAAGTTGGGAGTTTCATGAATATCCGGTTTTACCGGAAACACAACGTCATACATGGACTTTAAAACTTCTACTCATTTGGAAAAGGCAAGATATGTAATATTTGGATTGCAAACAAAAAGAAGAAATTAAATAACTAAACATGCTGGTGAATTTGATCATTGCAAACTTACAAATTTTAAGGTGTTTCTAAACTCACAATTCTTTCCATACGACAACTTCAACATAAACTTTACAAAAGACAGGTTTAGCGTTTTGTACGATATGTACGCAAGATTCCAAAATTCATATTATGGAAAAACAAACACACCTTTATTAACGCCAAACCAATTTAAATCCACCTATCCGATTGTTGTAGTTGATTGTTCTAAACAAAATGAATCTGTAAAATCTTCTAGTGTAGATATAAAAATAGAAATGGAATTTGAATAAAATGAACCCAAAGATACATCTGCTTATTGTTTAATTTTACATGATAAAACTGTTACATATACACCTTTAACCGGTATAGTAAAAGCAGTGTTGTAAAATGAAAAGAAAAAAAATACCCCCCACCACTCGGTTATAAAAGCAGGAGCGGGAACGCAAATTGTTTAGTTGACTGTCTACAGTTGTATGGGTAACATCGTCTACAGTATTATAAACAAAATGAGTTCTTTATCAGTTGTACAAGGCGTTTACGAAACAACACCTTTATTGGAAAATGATGATGATAAACATTTTGAAGAAAATGTTGTCAAGGAAATAGATGACTTTTTAAAGTTTGGAAAACAAAATAAAAAGTTGGAAAATAATAAAACAAACGTAAGAAAGAAAAGAAAACTTGAAGAAAATATTCCACCAAACATTTTAACTGAAGTTTTCCTTCGCATCTTTTATCCTATTTCATCTTGCATGAGTAAAAGTGTGTCGATAGGATTGGTAAAATCATTAGACTACTCTCCCGCAGTAATACTAAGCCATGGTACAAAGATGGTTTTATTTTCAGAAAATGCTTGGGATTCCTTTTTAAAACATCTACATCTTATTGAATGTTACTTAGCCAACAGTTTCTTTGGAAGAAAAACTAACATTCGACTTTTGGATTGTGACAATGAAATTGACATTATTAAACATCGTGGTCAACAACAAGTAAGCATTGGAGACTCGACACAATTTGAAAATAAAATTCTACTAACACGTGAAGAATTCTACATTTTTAACTATGCAACATCACCTATTACAAGGTATATGAAGCAATTAGTATTTTCAAGCTCTGTTATTAAGGAATATCTGGTAGATGCATGCGAAAAACAACCTGACAGCACTTTACAATACGGACCAGTAGATACATCCATCTTTAATAGAATACCTCACGAAGTGGAAATGTGGAGGCAGTTAAGAAACTTTGAACCTTTTACTGAAATTGCAACGGAAGCTACAGAAGAAGAAACCAACAAAAACAATACAGAAGAAGAAACTTTTCTAGTTTAAAAAAACTACAATGTAATTTAACAAAAGAATAAACCGTGGGGTAGGCCTACTGGGGATGGTGCCCACGTTAAACATACACCAACGCGCCTACAACTGTACGGCCTGGTTTATATATCTAACCTACCGTGGTGTGGGAAACAGTTGATCAGCAGACACCGTGATGAGCAGACAGGATAAAGAAATGGCAGCAAAACCTTGTGTAATTGAATTTCAAGCATTTCGCGGAAACGATGATAGATTTATCATAAAAGAATTGGTAATTTTAGTTTTGCTCACACAAGTGGCGTACCCATTCTTATTTGAAGCACCGTGTTCTATCCATGCACTAAAGTCAAAAGCTAAAATAACAAACAGATGGTTAAAAATTAATTTTCATCATATCCATTGGTTTGAAGGTTTTCTAGCGTACAACAATGTACACAAAATTATGTTTCATTTTTGCAAACAATTTACGCACATATACACCAGAGGATTGGAAAAAAAGAATTGGATACGACAGTACACGAACAAAGAAGTTTTAAACATAAAAGTGGACAAAACTTTTCACTTTGATGTTAGAAATATTTGCGTTTCTACAATAAATCCGAAACACAACCAATCTCAATGCGCATTACAAAACGCATATCACTTGGCTGCTTACTTACAAGAAAAAGAAGAATGTGGTGGGGGTTACGAAGGTTATAAATACGAGGAAGCAACACACCCCGAGTATCACTCTAACTCCATACTCCGAACAGACAACATCTCCAGTGAAGAAGATGGCATCACAACAGTTTCTCCAATGTTTAGTTGAACAATTCAACTTACATTCAAAATCAAATACTCTAATTATCAAGAAATGTTCAGAATTAAAAGAACAGAAACATTATATTGTTCATGAAATGAAGAAAGTTGATACAACGCATGGAGACGCAGTCGTCGCATCTTTATCCGATGCACCATTTACATCAGGTGATGAACCAAAGTTTCAAGTATATCTTCCAAAACGATTCGTCCAGTTGCTGCAAAATGAAGATCTGTGGGAAATTCAGCCAGGATCATTATATTTGGTGTCACACGGAATGAGCGGAAACAACTCTACGGAACTTACTCTGCACATCGCACAAAAATAACTTTGTAAATATTGTAAAAACATGTTTTTAATAAAAATATGAAAAAACAACATATCAGTATATGTTATTTGTATACTGATATGTTGTATTTTTTTAAATCTCAAACGGATGACCTTGAACTTTTAATCGATAGTATTATTCGATTATTTTAATCGATAGTTTTATTCGAATACTTTACATAAATACGAAACCTTAACGTTGAGAGGCTCAGTTCTGTTTAAGACTAGCTACAACCAACATGTCATCCAAAAGAAATAATCTACCACTTTTATCTTATCGTTGCAAAGAAAAATGTTTTAAAATACCTGAAGATGAAGTTGACGGAAAAGCTTGTACAAAATGTAATTCTTTCTGCTACTGTAAATGTGGTTGCAAAACATATCAAAAGAACCGGTTGGATAAACTAGAAGAATTGCAACATCGACTCGGTCTATTGTGGCAGCGATTAAATAGTCGGTAGTGATTAAACAAACGCCTACCATTTTTTATCCCCACCACTACCCCCACCACTATCCCCACTACCGACACAGGTACCCGCAGCACCGGCTCTGCAATAATCATTCCTGCTACACCTCTAGTCGACTAAACAACTCTAGTCATGTCTCTCAACATTCGCGGGATTCACTACAACACTATCAATCTTACAACTTACAAGGATTTGGAAATTTTTAGTGAAGAACTAAAACAACTTATAACCATTGGGTTCGGTTTATCTTTAGAACTTTATGCAACAAACAATCAAAACGAAAAAAATTTGTTTCTGCCAACTTACAACAACAAAAAGAATGAAAATAAGCAAGAAATTTCAGCACCGACAACAACTTTTCAAATTTGGGAGCAAACTTTTCAAACTAAATGTAAAATAATACTTTTGTAAAAAAATAAAAAAATAAAAAAGAAAATATCTTGCATTTTCGGATTTTCCAAAAATGCAAGATATTTTTTAAAAACATCCCCAGCCGACCTTGACACACTTCCCTCCATTTAAAATTTAAATACCCAGCACAGCCGGGCATTTAAACTTTAAATACCAACCCCTACACGTCACAGCTGATGATGTCACTTCCGATCACGTGACCGGAAGTAGCTGTCAAAAAGTTTGATTGGGCCAGAAACGCTACTTGTCCACTACTATTAACTTTTAAATTGAACATTTTTGGTTATAATTAGGAGTTATAGCTTATTCATAATTTAAAATTATAAAGAGTCAAGATTGTTTGTTTCATTTACATTAACATCTGTGGTACATGGGCAGATTTCCGGGGGTGCCAGACACTCCTTGATTTTTGGTGGATATTATAGCATAAAATGAAAAGATTTATTCCTGCACAACTTAATAAACCTGTTTTAGCGAATTTCCCCTATAGGGAAGAAGCTATAACCGTAGGTCTCATGGTAAGACCTAAGCCCGAGACCATGATAACTTTTCGTTTTAGGGCCACCAGAAGCAAAAAACACCATTCGTTCGAATTTTTATATATCTATCTATCTATCTATCTATCTATATATATATATATATATATATATATATATATATGTGTCTGTCAGCACGATAGCGGCCATAAATATGATCCGATCTTAATGAAATTTGGAACAGACATGTAAAGTGGTAATCGAATGGACGAGTTCGTGAACCAGCCCGATTGGACCACCGGAAGGGGGGGTAAGGGGGGATAAACACCCCCAAAAATGGGTTTTTTGGGTTTTTTACATATAAAAATAAAATTTATCGAATCTTTGTTGGCACCATTGAATTCAGCTCAAACAAACAATTTAGTGTTTTGAATCATTGCTCTATGTCCATTGGTTACCGAGATATTGAAAGTGGTAAACACAGTACGTTGTCCCAATGTTAACCTTATGGGGAATAAGTAAAATTCTATATCTCGCTTATTTCTCAACATATCTGGATAAAACTTGGTTTGTGGCTTCATCTAGATGAGATCTAATGTATTTTAGTCTAAAATCCCCGAAATTTCAATTTTTAGTGGCAGCAAACTTGCATAATCATTCCCCATGTTATCCTTATGGGACATAAAAAAATTCTATATCTTACTTATTTTTTAACATTTCTTGACAAAACTTGGTATATGGTTTCTTCTAGTTAAGATCTACTAAATAATGAATTAAAACCAACCAGTTTTAACATACCTGTTGCAGCAAACCTGCATAATCATTCCCCATGTTATTCAAATGGAGATTACAAAACATGTAAAATCTCGCTAAGTTGGATTGAAATACCATTTGTTGTGTTGCATCTGAAATTCGCTGAGTATGCAGGTCTGCTGCAACGGGGGTATTTTAAATGATTTTGATACAATTTTATTGTGTTTTCATTTTTGTTTATTTGTTTTTCGTCCCAGTTTTTCTTTTTACTTTTAGCGAATTTCCCCTATAGGGAAGAAGCTATTACCGTAGGTCTCATAGTACGACCTAAGCCCGGGACCACTATAACTTTTCGTTTTGGGGCCCCCAGAAGCCAAAAAAACAATTCGTTCACATTTTTATATATATATATCTATGTGCCTGTGAGCACGATAGCGCTCCCAAAAAAGGTCCGATTGGAATGAAATTTGGCACAGACGTGAGTAGTGCAATAGTGGGGCTTCTGGGCCAAAACGCATTAATCAAAAGTGACAGCTACATCCGGTCTGGTGACGTCAGAGGCTGTGAAGTAGCTGTGACGTGTAGGGTGGGCATTTAAAGTTTAAATGCCCGGGTGTGCTGGGTATTTAAACTTTAAATGGCCGGAAATGGGTCAAGGTCAGGTGTGGATGTGTTTTAAAAAGATCTTGCATTTTCGGAAGATCCGAAAATGCAAGATATATTTTTTTTATTTTACATTAAGGTTGAAAAGTTTGCTCCCTAATTTGAAAAGTAAGTTGTTGTCGGTGGTGAAATTTCTTGCTTATTTTCATTCTTTTTGTTGTTGTTGTAAGTTGACAAAAATACATTCTTTTCGTTTTGATTGTTTGTTGCATAAAGTTCCAAAGATAAACCGAACCCAGTGGTTATAAGTTATTTTAGTTCTTCACTAAAAATTTCCAAATCCTTGTAGGTTGTAAAATTGATAGTGTTGTAGTGAATCCCGCGAATGTTGAGAGACATGACTAGAGTTGTTTACTCGACGAGAGGTGTAGCAGGAATGACTATTGCAAAGCCGGTGCTGCGGGTACCTCCGATGGTAGTGGGGTAGTGGTGGGGGTAATGACAAGTGTTTGTTAAATCACTTTGAATTTAATCGTTGCCACAGTAGACCGAGCCGATGTTGCAATTCTTCTAGTTTATCCAACCGGTTCTTTTGATATGTTTTGCAACTACATTTACAGTAGCAGAAAGAATTACATTTTGTACAAGCTTTTCCGTCAACTCAATCTTCAGGTATTTTAAAACATTTGTCTTTACAACAATAAGTTATAAGTGTTAAATTATTTCTTTTGGATGACATGTTGGTTGTAGCTTGTCTTAAACAGAACTGAGCCTCTCAACGTTAAAGAGTCGTATTTATATAAAGTATTCGAATAAAACAATCGAATAAAATAATCGAATAATACCATCGATTAAAAGTTCAAGGTCATCCGTTTGAGTTTTAAAAAATACAACATATCAGTATATAAAAACATATACTGATATGTTGTTTTTATTTTTTCTTTTATTTAAAACGTTTTTTTTACAATATTTACAATGTTATTTTTGTGTGATGTGCAGAGTAAGTTCCGTAGAGTTGTTTCCGCTCATTTCGTGTGACACCAAATATAATGATCCTGGCTGAATTTCCCGTAGATCTTCATTTTGCAGCAACTGGACGAATCGTTTTGGAAGATATACTTGAAACTTTGGTTCATCACCTGGTGTATATGGTGCATCGGATAAAGATGCGACGACCGCGTCTCCATGTGTTGTATCAACTTTTTTCATTTCATGAACGATATAATGCTTGTGTTCTTTTAGTTCTGAACATTTCTTGATAATTAGAGTATTTGATTTTGAATGCAAGTTGAATTGTTCAACTAAACATTGGAGAAACTGTTGTAATGTCATCTTCTTCACTGGAGATGTTGTCTGTTCGGAGTATGGAGTTAGAGTGATACTCGGGGTGTGTTGCTTCCTCGTATTTATAACTTTCGTAACCCCCACCACATTCTTCTTTTTCTTATAAGTAAGCAGCCAAGTGATATGCGTTTTGTAATGCGCATTGAGACTGGTTGTGTTTCGGATCTATTGTAGAAACGCAAATATTTCTAACATCAAAGTGAAAATCTTTGTTCACTTTTATGTTTAAAACCTCTTTGTTCGTGTACTGTCGTATCCAATTCTTTTTTTCCAATCCTCTGGTGTATATGTGCATAAATTGTTTGCAAAAATGAAACATAATTTTGTGTACATTGTTGTACGGTAGAAAACCTTCAAACCAATGGATGTGATGAAAATTATTTGTTAACCATCTGTTTGTTATTTTAGCTTTTGACTTTAGTGCATGGATAGAACACGGTGCTTCAAATAAGAATGGGTACGCCACTTGTGTGAGCAAATCTAAAATTACCAATTCTTTTATAATAAATCTATCATCGTTTCCGCGAAATGCTTGAAATTCAATTACACAAGGTTTTGCTGCCATTTCTTTATCCTATCTGCTCATCACGGTGTCTGCTGATCAACAGTTTTCCACACCACGGTAGTTTAGATATATAAACCAGGCCGTACAGTTGTAGGCGCGTTGGTGTATGTTTAACGTGGGCACCGTCCCCAGTAGGCCTACCCCACGGTTTATTCTTTTGTTAAATTACATTGTAGTTTTTAAACTAGCAAAGTTTCTTCTTCTGTATTATTGTTGTTGTTGTTGGTTTCTTCTTCTGTATTGTTGTTATTGGTTTCTTCTTCTGTAGCTTCCGTTGCAACTTCAGTAAAAGGTTCAAAGTTTCTTAACTGCCTCCACATTTCCACTTCGTGAGGTATTCTATTAAAGATGGATGTATCTATTGGTCCGTATTGTAAAGTGCTGTCTGGTTGTTTTTCGCATGCATCTACCAGATATTCCTTAATAATAGAGCTTGAAAATACTAATTGTTTCATATACCTAGTAATAGGTGATGTTGCATAGTTTAAAATGTAGAATTCTTCACGTGTTAGTAGAATTTTATTTTCAAATTGTGTCGAGTCTCTAATTCTTACTTGTTGTTGACCACGATGTTTAATAATGTCAATTTCATTGTCACAATCCAAAAGTCGAATGTTAGTTTTTCTTCCAAAGAAACTGTTGGCTAAGTAACATTCAATAAGATGTAGATGTTTTAAAAAGGAATCCCAAGCATTTCCTGAAAATAAAACCATCTTTGTACCATGGCTTAGTATTACTGCGGGAGAGTAGTCTAATGATTTTACTAATCCTATTGATACACTTTTACTCATTCAAGATGAAATAGGATAAAAGATGCGAAGGAAAACTTCAGTTAAAATGTTTGGTGGAATATTTTCTTCAAGTTTTCTTTTCTTTCTTACGTTTGTTTTATTATTTTCCAACTTTTTATTTTGTTTTCCAAACTTTAAAAACTCATCAATTTTCTTTACAACATTTTCTTCAAAATGTTTATCATCATCATTTTCCAATAAAGGTGTTGTTTCGGAAACGCCTTGTACAACTGATAAAGAACTCATTTTGTTTATAATGCTGTAGATGATGTTACCCATACAACTGTAGACAGTCAACTAAACAATTTGCGTTCCCGCACCTGCTTTTATAGCCGAGTGGTGGGGGGTATTTTTTTTTCTTTTCATTTTACAACACTGCTTTTACAATACCGGTTAAAGGTGTATATGTAACAATTTTATCATGTAAAATTAAACAATAAGCAGATGTATCTTTGGGTACATTTTGTTCAAATTCCATTTCTATTTTTATATCCACACTGGAAGATTTTACAGATTCATTTTGTTTGGAACAATCAACTACAACAATCGGATAGGTAGATTTAAATTGGTTTGGCGTTAATAAAGGTGTGTTTGTTTTTCCATAATATGAATTTTGGAATCTTGCGTACATATCGTACAAAACGCTAAACCTGTCTTTTGTAAAGTTTATGTTGAAGTTGTCGTATGGAAAGAATTGCGAGTTTAGAAACACCTTAAAATTTGTAAGTTTGCAATGATCAAAATCACCAGCATGTTTAGTTATTTCATTTCTTCTTTTTGTTTGTAATCCAAATATTACATATCTTGCCTTTTCCAAATGAGTAGAAGTTTTAAAGTCCATGTATGACGTTGTGTTTCCGGTAAAACCGGATATTCATGAAACTCCCAACTTCTAAATGGTATTACGATATCACGATCTGATTTTAAAGTTCTTAATAATGAAATTCTATTTTGATCGTTTAACCGTACATGCGGTACTCTCCAAACAATCTTGTCTAATTGCATTTTCCATTCTAAATTAGCTTCCGTTGTTCCATCAGGCGCCATAATAATATCTTTGTCGTTTGATGATCTTAACAAAACTAATTCTTGTTTTACGTTTATTATTATTTTTCGGTAATCTTCGGCAAAGCCTAAAAGTAATCTTAAAGGAATGTAAAAATCAAAATTGCCTGAACTGTTTGGAGTGATTGTACTGGAATCGGATGCTACCCATCCTGCGGCGGCCAGCATATTTTTTTCACTCGGTGTTAAAGATGCTAATCCTTTTAATGTACTTGTGATTCCCACCTTTTTTGTTGAATCTACTGTAACTCCGGAAATTTCATATCTTATTTCATCAAACAAATATGCCATGGGGTTATTTATGAATGGAACAGTACTTGCAGTGCTTCCATCTCTTTTTGTTACTCTTCCTTCGATATTCAAATAACTTTCACATGGAAGTGTATAAATATCTTGTTGTTGTATGGGAATTCTAATTTCATCATTATTATTTAATTTTGATGAAGCGTAAGGGTTGTGCGTATGATATTCCTTTTCCCATAAGGTTTCGTCGAATGTCGGACCCTGCGCTATATCCAATATTTCCATTATTAATAAGTTTTAATCCAATTTCTTCTAGAAAACGAATGTTATCACTTGTTAATCCTTCTATAGCTGAAGTGCTACTGACTTGTTTACCAGTCAGCTCTTTCTTTTTAAATGATAACCCCATTGTTATACGGTTGATTTTATATGTATTCGTATAGTTATAGGTTCGTCTCTAAAATCAATATGATTCCCGTCTTGATCTAGTATGTTCACCACAATGTCTGAAATAAAACTGGTGTTTAACAGTAGGTACACCAAGTTTTGTGGCTTTTCCACAATTTTAAAACCCGGAGCAACCGTTGGATAGAATGTGTGCAATATATGAGTATTTTGACCATCTCTATAAGAACCATGTATAATATTACATGTAACATCTATACTGTTAACTTTCATTATTGTCACAGTTCTAGCACCTGAATGGTTAATATTAGGTTCTAAAATTTTTATTGTTTTAGGAAATCCTAATAAACTACCAATTGAATGTTCTTTGCTAAAATATATATAATATTTACATTTAATTTCAGCTTTCATAGTATTGTTATTTCCTTTTATTGTTATATTATCTTTTCCCATATGATTTTGTATCGCTTCATTTATATCATCAATTTCATATGCTCCAGTGGGTAAACTAAATACTTGTATATCTGAATATTTGTTTGTATTTTTATCTTTTGTTTTGTAATAATGTATTTTGTCATTAACATTTTCAGTAACGTTGGGAATAGAATTATAAGTTGTTATATCTAATAATGCGGCTTCCCATAGTTTATCTTTTTCCAAACGTAACGCAGGGAAAAGAACACTTCGCAAAGTAGATGAAGTTCCAGTTAATGATACTCTATAGGAAGACATCTTAAAGTTGACTAACGCTTTTTGTTAAAAAATCTAAACATAAATGTCCACAGATTACCGTATTATCAGGTTGCTCTCTTTTATAATTGTATAGTACATTTTTAGCTGTTTTAAAGTAATATTGTAGTTCTTTTGGTGGTGGGAGATTACCAAAACTATCAAAGTAGTAAATAGTTGATCCTAGTTTCTTATAACATACCCAATGAGTGCTTGATCCTTTACTATTATCTATTTTTACTATTCCGGTTTCATTTTTCCAAATTTTAACAGGTAATGCATCTTTCATAAACACTCCTCTAAAAAATGGAATTTTTAAACAAGAAACATAAGTAATTAATTCTTTATCTGTTAATTCTTTATTTGGAATTAGTAATTATTTTTTTCTGTTTAATACACACAATACGGTCTTAGGTATAATCCTCCTCCTTTTTTTATCATTGACCATATTGTTTGATTCTTTTTATTTTTACCTGCGGTGGATCGTTTTTTTCTTCTTATATTTCCTCCACGTTTCTTTGCCGGTTTTCTCCTCCTTTTTCCACCTCCTTTCTTCTTTCCACATCCAAACATCGTTTTACCCTTCATTGCTGCTGATACCGCTAAAGCTGCTGCTTTTTCACCGATACTAGCGTCACTGGATGTTACTCTTTGCCAAGCTTTTTCAGCAAGTGATCTATCCGCTATTGATCTATTTTTAGTATCTGCAAACTTTGAATATGCTATATCGTGTTGTTTGCAGGCTTGATCAAGTTTATTTATTCCAAAATCTCCTCTAGCAAGTCTTTTTTTCAATTTTGTTCCTGGACCACAATATTGATAACCTCCGGGTAAATGTAGTTCTACAGGTAATAAATCGATAGCTTTATTAACTATAGCTCCAACCGGCTTAGTAATAAGAGAAAGTGCTGTTGATGCTGTTCCTCTTCCTCTCTTTATAACGTGTCGATTATGACTGATGCGTTGAACTTTCAACATGGTCTTTTATAGTGAAAGGAAATGCCGATACTTGTTTATTTTATAAATGCTTTATAATGAATGATGCACTTATCCTTTGACATTGTTTATTTATAAGTATGTTTGTTTATGGGTAAATAATTTTTTTCCAGTTTTTTGGTAGGATTGTATCTTCTTCATCATCATCATCTTTAGAAGTTCTTAAAGTATTAGTTTCCTTATTTAAAAAATATTTTTCCATAACATTCTTTTTAACTCAATGTAATCTTTGATCAGTTTTTATGGGGTTTATTGTGTTATAAATATCATATAATACTACACTTAAGAGTCTTACAATGTAATTTACATTAACAGCATCAGTAAAATTAATAGGATCTTTTAAGTTAGTCAATCGCAAGTCTTCACAAAAAAAGACTGCTTATTTAAATCTTTTCTTATAAAAAGATTATAGTACATGTTTCCCCTCTCACGCATTTGTGCTACTGTAACTACATCACTGTTTCTTATTCCTTCTGCAACATTGAATAGTGGTTTCCCTTTGCAATCAAAGTATTGTTTACCGTCTTCATATTGTTTTATTACAGGAACTTGTCCAATTGTTGCTACATCAGTTTCATCCAACCCTTTTTTAACATTAGTAATTATTTTTGCATCCGCATTCCATTTGTTATTTTTTAATTTCATTATTTGACTTATTGTAGCTGCATCTGATTTTGCAGTTCCTTCCTTAACGTTAGTTAACACTTTATTTTTGCAATCAATTGTATTAATATCATGCGTAATACAATGATCTGTAAGATATTGAAGGTTTACAGCATCTTTCATATCTTTAGGGTCTCCAATATCATGTATCACAAAGTTGTAATAGGAAAATTTATCTGTTTTTTCAGGGATGACTGAATGTAAATATTCTTTGTTTGAAATTCATTGTTGGTGATGGTGATTTAATATTTTGATTAGGATTTTTGCGGACATTTGCAATCACTGATTAGTAAAAACAAGTTTCACGACTGTAAATACTTTTTTGTAACTGAATCTTGATCATTAATAGAATCTGCTATATTGGCTATTCTAAGATCTTTTGCATCATATACTTTATTATTACTCCTAGGATCATATCGTAAGGTTTGGTTTATGTACCACATTAAATATTCTTTATTTACCGAATCATTCTTATCTATTGGTTTTGGAAGATTTACAATTCTATAAAAATTAGCGTTATACACTTCATTTTGAAGCTTTAAACTAGGTAATGTTTCACTTCTTAAAGTTTTAAAATTTACCGCATCATTATCATCTTTTGGATCATTTACAAACTTTAAACGTTTGTTATTTATATCATAATCTCCATCGGATGTTAGTGGTAAACCACCTCTTTCTCCATAAGATCCTGATTTGATTCCAGTTTCGGAATACCGTCCAAACTTATCCACACTCATGGTTATACTGAATATTTAATCAGTTATACTTGTATTATATATACTCATATTTTTTATGCAATTACTCCTCGATTTCGCAGTTCACCGACCAAAGCTACCCATTCATTTTCTAAACCACTATGTCCGGCTTGTTTAGCTTCATATATCAACTTCATTCTGTCAACCAATTTGTTTATATCGTTGTAGTATATTATATTAGTATCATACAAGTTTTTCAATAATCCTTTTCCTGATAAACTTGATTGATTTGTTTTTCTCCTTTTATTTAAAATATTTATTTCAGCAGAAGATAATGATTTTCTTTTTATGGGTTCCCTTCTTTTTGGTGTGAAAAGTTTAGCAATAATAGTTTTATATTTTTCTGATGCATTTCTATGAACATTGAAATTTTTAGAATAATTTTTCTTATGCGCATTCGTATCCTCCAATATTTGTTTAAAAATGTTTAAATCCTTTTTAGTATATTTATTAGGTTTCGGCTTAAAAATAAGTTCAAACAATCCTTTTGTACCCTTGTATTGTTTATTATTTATAATAATATTGTCATGTTCGTCTACATCAAGTTTGCTATCTCCAATCATTAGCCCATTTTCTTCTATTCTAGCACCAAAAGTATGATATTTTCGAGTTGGTTGTGCAGAATGTAACATTTTTAATACAAATTGTCTTGTAAGCGGCCCTTTATACGCAATATCCGAGCCCAATTTGCTCAAGTTGGATGGATTAATAGGCTCTTCTTCTTCTTGATGTTCTTCGCTTGTAGAAAGACCTTCTTTTTCTGTTAAAACATCGGTTTCTTCACCTAGTTCGCTTTCTTCTTCAGTTGTTTCTCCTTGTTGCGTAAAACTTGTATCACCTTCATATTCTTCTTTTTGTTCAAATTTTGAAATGGGTAAAATAGCATCTCCGGAAAAATTAAATGTTGAATGTTTAACATTTTGCCCTAATTGTTTTAATGGCTCAGTAATAGGTTTAAATGTTGATTCCAGAAATTTCTCTCTTTCACTTATTCCTAATCTTAACGCTCTGTTTTTATGTCTAATAGAATCACTAAGTGATTTTATTTCTTTTAATAGCTTTTCCTGATTAACCATGTTTACACCATGGAGACTTGTACGATAATGTTGTTAATTAATGTATTAAAACAAATTTATCAAAACCTATGCGGTAACGACCATCTGTTATAGCTTTATCTTTCATAATTACCAAAAATCCATATTTTTCCGCCCAAGCTTTTCCACAAAGCTCTTTGAATTTTTCAAATGACATATCAGCATTTACATGATCGTTGTATATATGTTTTAGGTTTGTATCGTCTTGTTTGAATAAAACTAAAATATTTGCATTGTCTCTAATTAGTTGTTTTGGAATTTTGCTATATGTTTGTCCGATATATATGCTATCAATATTATTATGTCTTCCCATGGCAAAATAGTTACTAATAGTATCATGATTTTCACTAGATACATCATCAAATACAAATACAGAATACGGCTTAGCCTGGTCTGGTTGCATAACACTGTCACTAGCATTAAATTTGTAATAGTTAACATCAGGCACATCAGTCAGGATCTTTTCCAACAATTGATACTTTGGTTGATGTAAGGACTTTGAAAAAATATATAGGTTATTAAATCGCAATCCTTTTGTGTTCGTAGTTAAGTTAAACACAACGTTAGTTTTGCCACAGTTTGAAGGACCGCTTACTATACATCGAACAGTGTTTGGAAATAAACTGCCGTGTTTACCATTGTTGATTTTAACGTTATCTACGGTTAAATCATCAATGTTATTAATATTAAATTTATCTTTATGGTGAACAATCTCCATCTTATTCAAAGGCAGAAGAGTAAATAAGTTGATTTAAAACTAAATCAAATCTTTTATAGGTATCCACGAATCTTCAGTTTTATCAAACCCCAACCAACGTACTTTAACTTGGTCTTTTTTCCTTTGCAACACCTTTTCAACAAGATAGACGTCGCCTACTGTTGACTTTAACAATTCATGTCCGTAAAAACCGCCTTGTAACAAATTTCCTTTGTTATCTTTTAAAATATAAGTTTCCGGTACAGTAGGTTGTACTTTATACACTGCAAAAACTTCGTTTGTCCAATTGGGCAGGTATTTTTTAGTAAACACTCCTTTGTATTTACTAATTCGAACTTTATCATTTACATTAAATTTTCTTGGTTTTCTTTGTGCCGCTTTTGGCTGTGTATTCTTTTAATTCGTTGTAAAACTAGTTTAGCGTTTTTCTTATTCACTTTGTTAGGTGCCATACCGATAGTTCTATGAAACTTGTTGTTGTAATCGCTTATTAATTTTGGTAAGATATCAACCCATACGTAAGAACGTCTTTTCGAAAACATTTTATACATTGCACCTTTTAAGGTTCTATTAAATCTTTCAATTATAGCTGCCCTTTTCTCAGAATTTGTGGAATAATGATTTATGTTATATTTTTTCATTAACAAGGCAAAAGGTTTATTAAAAAATTCTTTCCCATCATCAGTTTGTAAATGTTTAATTTTATTTTTATCTCTTTTTATAGCTACTTCCATAGCTTTTGTTATGCTGTTACCAGTTTTGTCTTTTAATGGCAAAGCATCTGGAACTTTAGTAAAACAATTAATAATCGTAAGTATGTATTTAAATCCTTTATTTATTTTACTATGCGGTTGCATTTCAATTAAATCTTCTTGATATAAATAATTTATTCCTTTTACAACAGTATTTCTTCGTGGAAACTTTATTCTTGCAGGTTTATGAAGTTCATTAACAATCTTTTCCTTTAACTCTGTCATGATGATTTTACTAACAAAGTCAAGTTAGTATTGAGTGTTTCTTTTTCTGCATCCGCTTTTATAGTTCAAGGTCATTTCAACATATTTTAAAAAAAGGGGAAATCACAGCGTGCATGCTGTGATTTCCCCTTTTTTTCTTTTTATTTATTTATTTTTTTATTTTTTTCTTTTTTTTCTTTTATAGGATTGAGAGAGTAGTGGCCGAATGGTAGAGTGTGAATTTTGTCTGGAAGAATGTTTCGTTTGTCATCATTGGAGCTGAGTGCTTTTTTCACTTCTGTTACGCTGTACAGTTGATGGTTGAAACTTCTGATGGTGTTGAATTTTGCAGTTATAGTCGTTTCTTCAAATAAGCATTGCTTGTAGTGTTCAAAATTTACATTCTTCTTTAGATACAAACTTTTTACACCCTTAGCTTTTTTAATAACATTGTTTTCTTCTTTATGCAATTGTAGTGAATACAATTTTGACATGAGTGCAATAAGTTCTTTCAGTAAAATTCCATTTGCTTCGTCTTTAAATTTTCCAAGTTTCTTTTTGTTCCGATCATTGTCATAATTTAAATGATCTTTTGGATAGTCACTAAAATCAAATTCATTTTTGTGAACAAATGTTCGGTGATCCAAATACATATCTTCAGTAAGAATCCAGTAGATGAAAGCGTCCGTGTCCATGTAGGCGATTCCGATGTTATCTCTACCGTAGAAGGCGACCATTTTGTTGTAGTGGAAATCATACATGTGGGTTTTGGAAATATCCAAGATTGACATTCCAACGTACAACGGACGTTCCATTTTCACGCTTGTTTTCTTCATAGATACTGCCACAAGGTTTTCATTGATAATAACAGATGTTCCAAAGTTTGGTTTTTGTACAAGTTTTTGTAGTTTTATCGGATCTGTAACTAATTTAACATTTTTGTGTTTTCTTTTGTTTTCCAATGTTTTTCCAAATATCGCATTATTCATTAATTTAAAAAAGTCCTTTTGAAATGTTGATGTTGCAGCTGCTCTTCTTCTGGTGTTTGAATCAATGTACGGTTTTAACCAGCACGATTGGGAAAATTTTAAAACTCTATGAATTTTGGTTATACGTAAACCCAATTGGAGTGCTTGTTGAACAACCCAAAAGTGAGCTACGTATCTTTGTTTATTTTCAAGAGTCATCATTAATTTTGGATGTTTGCCAATTGGTGAAACTTCTGTTTTTGCAAGGAGCGTAAGATCGTAATGAAGATCATGCAAGTGTTCTGGATATTCAAAATCACAGTCTAATATGTATCCAGTGTCTCCGTCTTTTGAAATTTGCAAAATATCACCAATAGAGTCTGGATTAACCCATTCAAAGTTTCCAAAAGGAAGTGGATTAGACAGGGCCCATCCGTATAAATTGTTGGCATCAAAATATCCCAAGAACACTGATGGTTTTTCTTCATCGTAGTCTGGAAGATATTTATTGTTAGCTTTAACATGTCTAGTAACACTTTGGGTTAATCCACCTCTAACGCCCGATTCGATCATCAACACCATGTCAATATCTGTTAATAATTGTAGGTTGCACTTGGTTTCTTTTAGCATAGCTTGCCAAGCTAGTCTTGGAGAAGTATAAGAATGAAGAGGGTCTAATCCGTAGGCTTCAAAACAAGTGTTTCTAAATTCTTCCATCACATCGCATAGAAGGGTCACATCAAGTTTTACATAAAAGTCAGAATAATCTCCCAGAGTGTTCATTTCTAATTCGTCCCAAACTCTGCATGCGTGTTGATAGTCTTCAGGTGAAATGTCCGAATCGGTAAGTTTACTTTTGAATGCTTCTGGTGGAGGAAGTGATGTTTCTTGAAATTTATGTAGTCCATCGATTTAATCATACGGAAAAACTCCTTTCCGAAGAACCAAGTCCATTTTTTCTGCAGGTACAATTTTGCTTGTTTCTATTAAATTTTGTCTTCTTAAATTTTCAGAAAGTTTCATAAGACTAGAAGGCATAAATCTAAAAGAATCAACAAATCTAAGTTTAATTTTGCCCACCTTTTTTGAAAAGCTTATTAATTTTTCCATAGTTTGTGCCAAAACGTCTATTTCACTGTTGTCTCTTGCTAATTCGGGAATAATAAAATGTCCATCGTATCCGCTAAGATTGTGAAAAACCACTGGAATGAAAGATGGTAGTTTGTAGTTGATGTTACATCCGTTGCAAGCTGCACCTCTGTAGGCTCCTGTCAGATGGTCATTGTCGCGAACTTTAATTTTAGTTTCTGTAAATTCATTATTACACAAATAGCATGTTGTTGCCGAATCATAAAGATAAAGTTCTTCCGGAGTCATAGGTGACATAGGAACCACATTGCTATACATTGCTTCCACTTTCCCAGCGATGTCATATAAATCATCAACAAAGTATCGAGCTGCTTCTTCTCCACGATAGATCTTCGGTGTAGATGTCAAACCATATTCTTGAAGATGTTGTTCAGATAAAGTGGATTTTACTATTAAACAATAACTGTTTGGTTTGTGAAGTTGATACTTTGTTCTTCTGGTATTTTCCTCTCCTTCTTCTTGGTCAAGTGGAAGCAATGAAGATTCAAAATCTGCATACACTACAACGGGAATTCTGTATTGTTGGATAACTTTGTCAAATTTTACTTGCGATCTTCTAGGGTGTGGTAATTTAATTCTTACTTCATAGTTTCCACTGCATAGTCTTTGGTGTTCCGTCAGCCATTCTGAGCCTCCTCTTCTCAAAGGTTTGTTTACAAAACAGAAACATCTTTTACAAGTGGTTTTTCCTTCTTTACGTTTTGATAACTGTTTGCAAACTAGAGCTTCAAAATCTTTAATATATACATAATGTGAAATATCGCCTTTTGTTATTAATAATAAATCAGTATGATCTCTGCGTTCGGTGGGTGTTATACGTAAGGGGTAAACATTGTTGGATGAATCTAAGCCAAAGATGTTTACAGATGCAAAAGGATTTTTCTTTTCAAATTTTGATATGTCTTGAATTGAAACAGAATAACTCATGCCTTGAAAATTATACTTATGGTAAACCTCATTGTATGCTATACCCGGTCGTTCCGCATGATTACTTACATATTTTGCAAGCATTGCATACTTGAAACATTCAGCATCTTTATTTTGAACATTAATACAGGATTTGGTGTCTTGAATTTTCTTTGGCAATTCAATATGACTACTACCTCTCATTCCATATCCATGTTTATGAACTCTTACATCTAAGCTTGTTATACTTAACAAACTCCATCCAGAACCTCTTCCTTCATGTTCTTGTAATTTTGTTAAAAGTTCTTCAAAACAATCATCCACAATTGAGCTTATATCTGATGCAAACATGATGGTTTTGTTTTTAGTTAAAAATCCTCTTGGTGATGTTTCATTCTGAACATTTGTAAATACTGTATCTAATAATATTCCAAACTTTATAAAATTTAATCTTCTTAGTTCATTGTTCAATGTTTCTGTTACTAATGTTTTTGCTTTTGAAATAAACTGTGCAAGTTGCAATTGAGCATTGTCGATCTTAAAATGAGTTACTGCACTACCTGGTAAGGCTCGGGCGTATAATTCCACATCCAAAGATGGTCCGGGTGCGTATTGAATAACACTTGATCTTGAATTTAGTTGTTGTTGTACGGTAGCCAGTATTTGATCTAAATCTTCCAAATATTTTTCTTCTTCTGCATTGTTATTTGTTTCTTGGTTTGTTTCGTTGTTATGGTAAACTTCTTTGTGTATTTGTAGTAAAATTTCATCTTCAAAAGATTCTTCGCAACTAATGCAGTAATACATGACGTAGGTGTGCTCTCCACAAAAGTTGCCGTAATAATGAAAACCACTCTAAAACTACCCCTATTTATAGCATTACCCCCACCACTTTTCCCCCACCACAAAAAGTGTAAATAACAGTTAAATTTCTTTTATTTTAAAAACCCCTAAGTATTAAGATTATCCGATGTAAGTTTAAAAAGAAATCCAAGTGTCAAGGTCAAATAATGCAAGTTTTTTAGAAAAAATCTTTTTTTCTGTATTAAACATAGAAAGTGTAAATAACTGCTAAATGTTTTTATATTTCAAAACCCCTAAGTATAAAGACCATCCAATGTAAGTTTCAAAAGAAATCTAAGTGTCAAGGTCAAATAATGCAAGTTTAAAAAAAAATCTCGTTGTAAAGTGAATGTTGAAGCAAATGTTTGAAAAACTTTCTAAGTCCTAAAATATTAATTAAGGGGATGTTTTAACACTTAAAATTTTTACAAGTCCAATGTAAAGTAAAATAAAGAAATGTTGTTGCTTGTTGGAACAGTAACAAAAGAATGATGGGCTTAAAAAATTTTCTAAGTCCTAAAATATTAATTATTGAGAAGTTTTAACACTTAAAACTTTTACAAGTCCAATGTAAAGTAAAATAAAAAGAAGTGTTGTTGCCTGTTGGAACAGTGGCGAAAGAATGATGGAAACCAAACTCGCAGCATAAAAGAAACTTAATATTGTAAAATAAATGTTGAAGCAAATTTTTGAAAAATTTTCTAAGTCCAAAAGGATTAATTATTAGGAAGTTTTAACACTTAAAATTTTACAAGTCCCATGTAAAGTAAAATAAAGAAAGAAGTGTTGTCGCCTGTTGGAACAGTGGCGAAAGAATGATGCAAACCAAACTCGCTGCAAGGCTCCTGTGGTTTGGGAGGGGGGATGACCTCGAACCGAGTTCGGGTCCGGGGTCTGCTCTTGTGCTTCGACATCAGTTGCTCATTAGACAGTGAGGTGGTAACATGTTCAGAAGGCGCCCTGAACATTTTATCATTTTTACTGTTTAGTGAAAATATCTTGGTGTTATTTGTATAATAACATCTTGAAGTAGGACTGATTGATTTTAAGGCATGATAGTTTAAGCATGGTAGTTGTTTGTGCTTGTAGATACCCTAGGGTTTGTAGTTTGTTTTTTTTATTTGGTGGTTTGGTAGTTAGTATTAATCTTTCTTTTGCTTACAATATATTTTGCCTAGAGTGTTTAAGTATAAAGTGGTGGAATGTTTAAGTTTAAAGTAATATTTTAAGAATGTTATATGATATGTTTTTAATACCTCTCCATTACAACTTCCTTTTTCCACAAGCTTGTTGAGGGCACTCCCTCTCTTGTCTTGTACTACTTTTTAGTTAGGGACACCTTTCAATTCCAATTTCCTTTCCTTTTTTCCTTCCTTCTTTTGGAGTATGGTAAATCCAATTTATGGAAAAACCAGCTCCCGCTTTTGTAGTGATTACGGTCCACCACACCGAGTCACTTACAACCTCTATACGTGCTGGATGGGTAGTTCGCCTACCTCCGGAGTTTCGCTAGACCTCAGCTGTACTGCGTCGCTAATGCCGAGTCACTGGCTCCTTTAGTGTTAGGAAATAAAAACATATTTGTATAACATTTTTCCTAAATTTAATTAAGCAACTTGCTATTTCAGAATAACATTTTTTGTTTTAGCTTAGCGTTGTGCGCTTATGATGAGGTGTGTGAGTTCGCTTACGCGATGATCACACCGTAATCATGATGTGCAGCGCTGGGCTGTTTAGCTTTTTTTTACTTATCTTTTACTTTTTATTTATTATTTCTTTTAACTTAATATTTTTATTAATTGATCAACTCTAAGCAGGTTGTATTGTAAATTAGCTTTTCTTCTTTTAGGTTTCCGGGGGTGTACGGTTCTGTAAAACCATACACCCCATTTTCTTTTTAATTAATGAATGACCTTGACCTACTTATTTTCAAGGTCAACCAAAAGAGTTAGCGAAAGTTTTTAAGTCCCAAGGTTATTTTTATGTAAATTGTTCCGAACCTTATCATGTGGGTATTCAAATTATTTTAAAAATATCTAGTTGAATAAATGCAAAATAAACTACACTTGCAATTAAATATAAACATGGTTAAAAATTTAAAAGATGTAAATCAGGTTTTGTGTTATAACTTTTACACTGTTGGTTAAATAACAAATGCTACCGAAACTTTTTGTTCGACTCATCATTCTGCGTATTTTGAATACCTACATGATAGGATTTGAAAGAATGAAAAGAAAAAAAAAGAAAAAAAGAAAGAAAAAAAACATATAATGAAAAATATGATTTAAAAAGATTTTCTTTCCAGTTTTTGAGCTATAACTTTTATACCTTTGGTTTTATCAAAGATGTTACTGGACCTTTTTGTTTGTCTTTTCATTCCACATAATTTGAATACCCACATGATGGGTTTGAAACTATTTCCGAATAATTTGAGTATCTGCATGATAGGATTGGAGCAATTTACTTAAGTTTTAAAACCGTCCAGTTTACAAAATTGCTTTAAGGTAATTTAAAACTTTTACAAAATATTGTTGATTTCATAACAAATGTTACCGATGCTTGTTGTTTGTCTCATAATTTAAGTACTCACAAAATAAGGGTTGGAAACTTATAAAGTAAAATATTAAATGTTGGAAAATACTTTTTTTTAGATTTTGCGTTATAACTTCTATACCGTTGGTTTTATCAAAAAATGTTACTTGACCTGTTTTGTTCGTCTTTTTATTCCGAATAATCTGAGTATCTGCATGATAGGTTTGGAGCAATTTTGTAAAAGGGGGGGTTGCCAGGGGGGGTTGCCGGGGGGGTTGCCGGGGGGGTTGCCGGGGGGGGTTTCCAGGGGGGGGTTGCCGGGGGGGGTTGCCGGGGGGGGGGTTGCTGGGGGGGGGTTGCCGGGGGGGTTGCCGGGGGGGTTGCCGGGGGGGTTGCCGGGGGGGGGGTTGCCGGGGGGGGGGGTTGCCGGGGAGGGGGGTTGTAAAATTACTCAAAACCTATTGTGCGGGTACTCAAATTACAAGGAATGAAAAGACAAACAAAAAAGGTCCAGTAACATTTTTCGATAAATATAATGGCATAAAAGTTATAACGCAAAAACTAAAGTTTCAAAGTCATTTAAACTTTTACAAAAATGACCTTGAGACTTAGAAATTTTCGCTAAGTCTTTTGTTGACCTTGAAAATAACTAGGTCAAGGTCATTCGATAATTAAAAAGAAAATGGGTGTGTACGGTTTGACAGAACCGTACACCCCCGGAAACCTAAAAGAAGAAAAGCTAATTTACAATACAATCTGCCTAGAGTTTAAGAATTAATAAAAATAAAAAAATAAAGAAATAAAATTAAGTTAAAAAAATAGCTAGACAGCCCAGCGCTGCACATCATGATTACAGTGTGATCATCACGTAAGCGAACTCACACACCTCACCATAAGCGCACAACGCTAAGCTAAAACAAAAAATGTTATTTTGAAATAGCAAGTTGCTTAATTAAATTTAGGAAAAATGTTATACAAATATGTTTTTTATTTCCTAACACTAAAGGAGCCAGTGTCTCGCCATTAGCGACGCAGAACAACTGAGGTCTAGCGAAACTCCGGAGGTAGGCGAACAACCCATCCAGCACGTATAGAGGTTGTAAGTGACTCGGTCTGATGGGCCGTAATCACTACAAAAGCGGGAGCTGGTTTTTCCATAAATTGGATTTACCATACTCCAAAAGAAGGAAGGAAAAAAGGAAAGGAAATTGGAATTAAAAGGTGTCCCTAACTAAAAAGGAGTACAAGACAAGAGAGGGAATGCCCTCAACAAGCTTGTGGAAAAAGGAAGTTGGAATAGAAAGGTATTAAAAACATATCATATAACATTCTTAAAAACTAAATATTACTTTAAACTTAAACACTCCAGGCAAAAATATATTGTAAGTAAAAGAAAGATTTTAAGTTAATACTAACTGCCAAGCCAGCAAACTAAAAACAAACTACAAACCCTAGGGTATCTACAAGCGCAAACAACTACCATGCCTTAAAATTAATCAGTCCTACGTCAAGATGTTATTATACAAATAACACCAAGATATTTTCACCAAACAGCAAAAATGATAAAATGTTCAGGGCGCCTTCTGAACATGTTACCACCTCACTATCTAGCGAGCAACTGATGCCTAAGCACAAGCGCAGACCCCGGACCCCAACTCGGCTCGAGGTCACGGCAGCTGGCAGCCGGGCCGGGCCGGCCTGTTGTGGCAGCTTGTTGACCACCTGGTGTGGCCGCGAGGATGGCCACCTGTATTGCCAACTGGTTGCCTTGGACCCTGGTGACCTTGGACCAGGTTTATTGGTTGTCTCATCATTTTGAATAATTTGAGTACTCACAAAATAGGGCTTGGAAACTTATAAAATGTTGGAAAATACTTTTTAGTTTTCGTGTTATAACTTCTATAACGGGCAAAATTCCTCTAAACCCATCATGCGGGTACTCAAATTACATAGAATGAAAAGACAAACAAAAAGGATCATTAACATTTTTTGATAAAACCAACGGTATAGAAGTTATAACACAAAAACTAAACTTTCAAAGTCAATTCAAACTTTTACAAAATATTGTTGATTTAATAACAAATGTTACCGAGGCTTGTTGTTTTTCTAACGTTATAACGTGAAAACTAAAGTTTCAAGGTCAATTAAAACTTTTACAAAACCTATCATGTGGTTACTCAAGTTACGTGGAATAAAAAACTAACAAGAATGTTCAGTAACATTTTTCTATAAAACCAACGGTATAGAAAGTTATAACGCGAAAACTCAAGTTTTAAAACCGTCCAGGTTACAAAAACGTCAAGGTTACAAAATATTGTTGATTTCATAACAAATGTTACCGAAAATTTTTGTTTGTCTAATTATTTAGCGTAATTTAAGTACTCACATAATAAAGTTTGGAAACATATTAAGTAAAATAGGATGTACAAAAAATATTTTTTCTTTTTTAGTTTTTGCATTATAACTTTTAAACCGTTGGTTTTATTAAAAGATGTTACCAAACCTTTTTGTTTGTCTTTTCATTCTGCGTATTTTGAACACATACATAATAGGATTTGGAAACATATAAAGAAAAATATGATTTAAAATATTTCTTTTTCAGTTTTAGAGCTATAACTTTTATACCTTTGGTTTTATCGAAAAATGTTACTGGACCTTTTTTGTTTGCCTTTTTATTCTGCGTAATTTGAGTACCCGCACGATAGATTTAGAGCATTTTTGTTATATCCACTGCCACCGTGTATGGCGACGCAGCTCAAAAGTTGAACGGCGATGAGATCATGTGGGGCCCCCCCATTTTGCAAAATTACTCTAAACCCATTGTGCGGGTACTCAAATTACACGGAATGAAAAGACAAACACAAAAGGTCCAGTAACATTTTTCGATAAATCCAACGGTATAAAAGTTATAACGAAAAAACTAAAGTTTCAAGGTCATTTAAAACTTTTACAAAACCTATCATGTGGTTACTCAAGTTACGTGGAATAAAAAAGAAACAAAAATGTTCAGTAACATTTTCTATAAAACCAACGGTGTAGAAGTTATAACGCGAAAACTTAAGATTTAAAACCGTCCAGGTTACAAAACGTCCAGGTAACCTGGACGTTTTAGTAAAAACGTCCAGGTTACAAAATATTGCTGATTTCATAACAAATGTTACCGAAGCTTGTTGTTTGTCTCATAATTTTGTATAATTTAAGTACTCACAAAATATGGGTTGAAAACTTATAAAGTAAAATATAAAATGTTGGAAAATACTTTTTTTTAGTTTTTGCGTTATAACTTCTATACCGTTGGTTTTATCAAAAAATGTTACTGGACCTGTTTTGTTCGTCTTTTTATTCCGAATAATTTGAGTATCTGCATGATAGGTTTAGAGCAATTTTGTAAAAAAGGGGGGTTGCCGGGGGGGGTTGCCGGGGGGGTTGCCGGTGGGGTTGCCGGGGGGGGTTGCCGGGAGGGGGGGGTTGCCGGGGGGTTTGCCGGGGGGGGGCAAAATTACTCTAAACCTATTGTGCAGGTACTCAAATTGCGGGGAATGAAAAGACAAACAAAAAAGGTCAAGTTTTTATTTTCGATAAAACCAACGGTATAGGAGTTATAACGCAAAAACATAAGTTTTAAGGTAATTTTCAAACTTTTACAAAACCTATCGTGCGGTTACTCAAATTACGTGGAATGAAAAGACAAACAAAAAGGTCCAATAACATTTTTTTATATATCCAACGGTATAGAAGTTATTACGCAACAACTGAAAAAAATATTTTACATTATCACTAAGCCATCTTTCTATTCCTGGTGACCTCGCACGCTTCCGTTAGTAACCAGTTGGCAATGCGAGTGGTTGACTTTGTTGCGTCTGCTAACACACTCAACAGCTCATTCCCTGCTTTGGATAAAAAATTTTCGCCAGTCTGCTTCCTGCCAGGGCTCGGGTACAGTTGGTCTACTGCAATGTTTGTATATTTGTACTGTGTTAAATGTGTATATGTATTGTGCGTGTTAGCTGTTGTGTCCTGACGACTCCGACCCGGATGAACGTTTTTTTAAACCCTTTTGTAATGGAGTTATTACTTCGAAACATGTACTGGATTCATCTACTATTTGAACTGTTGGACGTTGAGGTATGTTAAGCTATTCTACTCTGCCCATAATTTTGTATAATTTAAGTACTCACAAAATAATGTTTGGAAACTTATAAAGTAAAATATATATATATATATTTTTAATTTTTGCGTTATAACTTCCATAACGTTGGTTTTATTGGAAAATGTTACAGGACCTTTTTGTTTGTCTTTTAATTCCATGTAATATGAGAACCCGCACGATAGGTTTTGTAAAAGTTTTAAATGACCTTGAAACTTTAGTTTTTTTCGTTATAACTTTTATACCGTTGGATTTATCGAAAAATGTTACTGGACCTTTTGTGTTTGTCTTTTCATTCCGCGTAATTTGAGTACCCGCACAATAGGTTTAGAGTAATTTTGCGAAATGGGGGGCCCCCCACTTGATCTCGTCGCCGTTCAACTTTTGAGCTGCGTCGACATACACGGTGGCAGTGGATACAACAAAAATGCTCTAAATCTATCGTGCGGGTACTCAAATTACGCAGAATAAAAAGGCAAACAAAAAAGGTCCGGTAACATTTTTCGATAAAACCAAAGGTATAAAAGTTATAGCTCAAAAACTGAAAAGAAAATCTTTTTAAATCATATTTTTCTTTATATGTTTCCAAATCCTATCATGTAGGTATTCAAATTACGCAGAATGAAAAGACGAACAAAAAAGGTCCAGTAACATTTTTCAATAAAACCAACGGTATAAAAGTTATAACACAAAAACTCAAAAATTATCTTTCTTTACATTATATTTTACTTTATATATTTTCAAACCCTATCATGCAGATACTCAAAATACTTAGATTTAAAAGAGATACAATAAAGGTCCAGTAAAATTTTTTATAAAACCAACGGTATAAAAGTTATAACGTAAAAAAATATTTTTCTACATCTTATATTTTATTTTATATGTTTCCAAACCCTATCGTGTGGTACCTCAATAATGCAGAATAATGAGACAAACAAAAAACTTTGGTAACATTTGTTATTTAACTAACAATGTAAAAGTTATAACACAGAAACCAATTTTATATCTTTAACCAAGTTTATATTTAATCGCAACTGTAGTTTATTTCGCATTTCTGCAACTAAATATTTTAGAAGTATCAAGGTGATATGATAAAGTAGCATCTTTAAAATATTGTAACTTGTACAAAGTTAAATAAGTGTTAAAAACGATATTTTATTGCAAATATTTTAAAACCAAAAGTTAAGACCGATTGTTTAATACCGACATGTTCACTCAACAAGAGCAACAGTGCGACTAACACTACATATCCAAAATATTGCGAGGAGTCTCTCATGGTGGTGGGGGAAGGCAGGTGCGCGGAAGATGTTCCGTGCTGTCCATGTCATTTCGAGGGAGGTCGCTTCGCCACAACCGACACATCAGTTTGCAGGTAGGACTCGCAGAGTAAACATCTAAATAAACATGAGTTCTGTTTTATATGTTTCTTTTATTAAAGATGGACTTTGCATTGAAACGCAAAGTTTTACTATTGATGCAGATCCTATACAACAAATGTTAGTACATCCTCCAGATAATTATGATTCCATCTACATTTCAGTGCATGAACCTAACGACCCCCCACCACCAACAACTGCTGACACGGAATAGGACAGGGCTACCACACGTCATTAAAGCTTCAGCTCTTCAGCCGAGCACACATGGACTCTGAGCTTCAAGATAATACTGTTTCTTCTGCATCTACACAAACTTCCAAACAATTACCTACTACAAATGAAACTACTACAAGTCTACAAGTAAATGAAATTTCATCAGCTGTTAGTTCTGATGCGCAAGCAATAATGTTATCATTAATTGGTTTCGACTAAAAATTCAACAACGGAGGAAGAAAGAAATTCGCTACTTTACAACTTGGTTTTTGCATATCAGTATATATTTTTATATACTGATATGTTGTATTTTTTTAAACTCAAACGGATGACCTTGAACTTTTAATCGATGGTATTATTCGATTATTTTATTCGATTGTTTTATTCGGATACTTTATATAAATACGAAACTTTAACGTTGAGAGGCTCAGTTCTGTTTAAGACAAGCTACAACCAACATGTCATCCAAAAGAAATAATCTAACACTTATAACTTATTGTTGTAAAGAAAAATGCTTTAAAATACCTGAAGATCAAGTTGACGGAAAAGCTTGTACAAAATGTAATTCTTTCTGCTACTGTAAATGTTGTAAAACATATCAAAAGAACCGGTTGGATAAACTAGAAGAATTGCAACATCGGCTCGGTCTACTGTGGCAACGATTAAATTCAAAGTGATTAAACAAACACCTGCCATTACCCCCACCACTACCCCCACTACCATCGGAGGTACCCGCAGCACCGGCTTTGCAATAGTCATTCCTGCTACTTCTCTCGTCGAGTAAACAACTCTAGTCATGTCTCTCAACATTCGCGGGATTCACTACAACTTAGTGAAGAACTAAAACAACTTATAACCACTGGGTTCGGTTTATCTTTGGAACTTTATGCAACAAACAATCAAAACGAAAAGAATCTATTTTTGCCAACTTACAACAACAACAAAAAGTATGAAAATAAGCAAGAAATTTCACCACCAACAACAACTTACTTTTCAAATTTGGGAGCAAACTTTTCAACCTTAATGTAAAATAAAAAAAAATAAAAAAATATCTTGCATTTTCGGATCTTCCGAAAATGCAAGATCTTTTTAAAAACATCCACACCTGACCTTGACCCATTTCCGGCCATTTAAAGTTTAAATACCCAGCACAGCCGGGCATTTCAACTTTAAATGCCCACCCTACACGTCACAGCTACGTCACAGCCTCTGACGTCACCAGACCGGATGTAGCTGTCACTTTTGATTAATGCGTTTTGGCCCAGAAGCCCCACTATTGCACTACTGACGTGTAAAGTAGTAATTATTCGGACGAGTTTGTGAATCAGCCCGATCGGACCACCGTAAGGGGGGGTACATGGGGATAAACCCCCCAAAAATGGGGTTTTTTTGAGTTTTTTATATAGAAAAATAAAATTTATCTAATTTTTGTTGGCAACAATGAATTCAGCTCAAAAAAAACAAACAATTTAGTATTTTGAATCAATGCTCTATGTCCATTGGTTACCGAGATATTGAAAATGGTAAACACAGTACGTTGTCTCAATGTTAACCTTATGGGAAATAAGTAAAATTCTATATCTCGCTTATTTCTCAACATATCTTGATAAAACTTGGTAAATAGCTTCTTCTAGTTCAGATCTACTAAATATTGAATTAAAACCACCCATTTGTAATATACCTGTAGCAGCAAACCTGCATACTCATTCCCCATGTTATTCTTATGGAGCTTACCAAAACATGTAAAATCGCGCTATGTTGGATTGAAATATGTTGTTTTGCATTTGAAATTCGCTGAGTATGCAGGTCTACTGCAACGGGGGTATTTAATGTTTGTTTTTGAAATAACTTATGTTACCTACTAAAATGTGCCATTTCTATGTGAAATTCCTCAGATATTTTCTACCAAAACTGCCTTACTTTTAATCATGCCTTCAAACGACATACTTAGAATGAACAAAAATGGGACCTATATAAAACAATCTTTATATATATATATATATATATATATATGTATATATATATATATATATATATACAGGGTGTCCCGAAATTACGGTAAAATATTTTACTATATGATAGTACAGGTAAAAATAAGAAAAAAAGTTCATATAAACATAGGTCCAAAAATGCTTCCTTTTCCGTCTGAGTAGGGGGTTATTGGGGCTCCCATCCTGCGGAGGAGCGGAGGAGCATGACGTCACAGGTCACGTGCCCCCCCCCCGAGACCACCCATGACGAACCCCCCCCTCCCCCCCCCGACAGACGTGTCGTCTCTGCGTTCCTTCGTGCTAGTGTTGTGTAAGACTTTGTGATTTCGTGTAAGTGATTCTTAAACTGTGTAACTGTAAGTAAACAGGTAATAAGTGTTTACGAAATATATTAAACCATATTTCTAGTATTTTGATGCTAAAATATCTTTATTTTATACCAAAACTTACAGTAGCGAGTTGATTGCACCATCACTTACTTTCATGAGATAGGTTATGTCTTTCAATGAAATCTTTTAACTTTTAAGGAACTAAAATATTATTTTAAAATAACTTTTACTTTTTTAAAAATTATTTCGGTTTTAAATTTTATAAATTTAAACCGTGTCAGGTTCTACTAGAATCCATCTTTAAAATTGTTTCGTTAGTAAATATTACAAAAGGAAACTTTGTTTTAACATTTTATATAAATTACTTTTTAAAAGTAAGTGTATTTTAAAACTAATTTATTTTTAAAAATAAGGATTATTATCCACTGGATAAAGTGTTAGCCCTGTGACTACGCCAACCAGTGATAAATTTTCTTAGCCACTGAATATTGTGTGTTAATCACTGGATATTGTGTGTATATTTTATAAATTTAAACTGTGTTAGGTTTGGCTAGAATCTATCTTAAAAATTATTTCGTTAGTAAATGTTTCAACTAGAAACTACTGCATTTGGTTCGGCTAGAATTTGTCTTTAAAATTATTTCGTTAGTAAATATTGCAACTAGGAACTTGGTTTGAAACAGAACTAAAATATTTTTTAAATTTTTATTTTTTTTATTTTTTTATTATTGTTATTTTTAATCAATTTTCAATTTTTAATTTTAAACTGATTAATTTTAATTTTTAATTAATTTTATTTTTTTAAATTTTTGATTAATTTTTTTTTAATTTTTAATTAATTTTTAATTTTTAATTAATTAATTTTTAATTTTTTAATTAATTAATTTTTAATTTTTAATTATTTAATTTTTAATTAATTTTTAATTTTTAATTATTTAATTTTTAATTAATTTTTAATTTTAATTAATTAAATTTTAAATAATTATTTTATTATCTTTTATTATTATTATTATTTTTTTTCTATCGACTTCTGTACGGTACGTACGACTTTACCTTATAATTAATTAATTTTAAATATTTATGTTTAGATCTACTATGGATTGCCAGTGTCGTTTCGTGTGCGGGGTCTGCTTCGCAGACTTTACCGCCAAGCGGAATCGTGCGACATATGAAGGACCACCGTGGCGTGCAGGAGAACCACCGGTGCCCGCAGTGTCCTGCCACGTTTAACCGGCGGGACAACCTTCTGCGGCATCAGCGCGCGGCCCACGCCCCGACCCCTTCGGCAGATCCCGCCTCTGGCCCGTCATCCGCCGCAGCTGACCGGATAGGTGGGTAAAAATCTAAGGCTTGTATAAATAAAGCTGGATTTTTATTGTGTGTACAGTTTCTTTATCCCACTTTTCTAATTCTTACTACTGTATGATGTATTTTCAATTTAACATATCTGTCAACTATTGAGTTAGTGTAAATTAACACACATATCGACAACTTGATTAGTTAAAAATTTAAGTGTTTATAATTAATAATATGAAAACAGAGTTTGAATAACTGAGATTATTAAAAAAAAGGTGTCAATAACTAGGTAAGTAATGAAAAACCGTTGTGTTGTCAGGTGCTTCGCCTGTCGCAGGTCATTTTGCGGATTCCCCCGCCCCTGGTCCATCATCCACCGCAGCCGACCGGATAGGTGGGTAAAATTTAAGACTCGTGTAAATAAAGCTGGAATTTTAATTATGTGTAAATTATCGTGCATGTCAATAACTTAATTGGTTAAAATAATAATAATAATAATAATAAAAAAAATAAAAAAATAATAATAAAAAAAATAAAAAAATAATAAAGTGTCAACAACTGAGTGCAGTAAATTGAGAAATATTTAAAAGGTGTTTTTAATAACTGAGATTATTTAAAATAAAGATGTCAATAACTGAGTAAGTAATGAAAAACGTTGTGTTGTCAGGTGTTTCACCTATCGCAGGTCATGCTGCGGATTCCCCCACCCCTGGCCCGTCATCTGTTCCAGACGACCGGACAGGTGTGTAGAATGATAATGAATTATTAAATCTAATCATTATTTTCTTCTAAAAATTTAAAACTAATTAATGAAATATATTTATCGAATAATGATTTATGTAAATAAAGCCGGATTATATGTGTACTATTTATTTCCCTTCATCCCCATTGTTTGTTTTTATAATTGTATTTGAACAATAATTAATTAGGTAAGTAATAGATATTGTGTTGTTCTGTTTAAGGATTCGTGTGTCCCCACTGCCGCCGGAGCTTCTCGAGACGTGATACTCTGCAACGTCACGTTCGGAAACAACACCAGGGATCTCAAGGCGGTAGTGGGCCTGCACCATCGCCTGCCACGGACATCGCGCTGGACTCCCCCGCCCCGTCGACGTCGTCAGGAAGCGGAGGCAACGGCAGCAGCAGCGAGGACGAAGTTCCGGTGGCCATCCCCGACGACCTGCCACCGGAGACCTCACACTTTGTCGAGGTCGAGTCTGGCTACCGTGGACGATTAAAAACCTATTGTCTGCGGGAGCCGGACTCCGAAGGCCTCATGTTGCCGGAGTTCCTGACGACCATCTTTGAGGACATCGTTGCTCTCATGCACCGAGTATTGGAATTCGTCACCGCCGTCAAAATAAACCTCTGGGTCGAATGCGAGTTTGAGGACGTGCACGGAGAAACCTGCCGCCGTGCTTTTAAAACCAAAAACGTCCCCGTCCTCCGTACTGACAACATGGAGGACATCTGTGGGGACTTCTTCCAAAAATTAGTATCCGAAAAAGAGCAGTGCGAGATGAAGGGATCTGGCTGGACCTTTGTGCGGGTGTTAGACATGGAGGTCAGGGTCAATGTCTATCGCCCGCTAAGAGGTAGCTCCTACATCACGCTACCGCCTCCCATAGAAAACAAAAACGCAGTTATTAATGTAGTTCATGAGGATCAGCGATGTTTCATGTATGCTGTCCTCACCAAATACATTATCCGAACAAGCAATAACCAACTACGTGCGGCAGATTTTACCCCTGACCTTCGTGCACGTGCAAATTTAGACTTTTGAGGTCTCGAGTTTCCGGTGAGGCTGGACAAAATCGGTAAGTTCGAAGAGATGAACCGGGGGTTGAGTATCAACGTGTACGGCCTGGACCTGGAGAAGATATTTGACGAACGGTCAGGCCGGTACATACACAAATATATTGTGTACCCCCTGCGAGTCGCCAAGCAGGAACTCGAAAACCATTTCGACCTGCTGTACTTAACCGATGTAGGGAGATGCCACTATGCCTCTATTTCAGATTTCGAAAGGCTGGTTAAGTCTCAATTGACAAAGCACAAGGAGAAAATTTTTATCTGTAAAAGGTGCTTTGCCTTCTTTAACAACCAGCCTACAAAGCTTAACCTGAGCGGTGCGGATCGACTTAAACAACACAAAGAGTACTGTTACGAACACGCACCGCTCCGTACAGACTTTTCAGAAGAGAAGAAAATTAGGTTTAGCCATTTCGAACGGACCCAACGCAGCCGTTTTACCATCTATGCGGACTTTGAGAGTATGCTAGTACCGTACGATGGTGAACGGCCACTCAACCCCACCCCAACAGTGGCCCCTCCAGCCTGGGACCCGGCAACCTCGAGACCCGGGCTCCCCCACCACCGCCACCACGGAGATTCACCCTCATCAGCTCATGTCACCACCCGAAACGTACATGTCCCTTATTCGTACGCTACTACATCCGAGATGACCACAGGGATGATGACGATGGTGACGTCGACGATGGAGACATCCGCACTAGCGAGACCTTTTCTAAATTTCGCCTGTACAGTGGTGAGAACGCGGCCCAGCACTTCATGGCGACGCTCCGTAAGGACATCGACACCATCGGGCAGATCCTGTACGGACGACGGTGGCCCGGGAATCCCCCTGAACCTTACGGCAGCAGAGGAGGCGGAGTTCGAGACTGCGACGACGTGCTACATCTGTAGGAAGGACTTCGCCCCGACCGACATCAAAGTCCGCGACCACCAACACTCACCACCGTACAGGTATCGAGGTGCCGCTCACCAGTTATGCAATTTACAGTACAAAGAGCAGGATACGGTGAACGTGTACCTCCACAATCTGAGTAATTACGACGCTCATTTCATTGTGCGGGCATTGAAAATTGACAAAGGAGATGTAGACGTGCTCGCCAACAACGAAGAGAAATACATTTCCTTCACGAAACGGTTCGAGTACCCGAACGCAGGCCGTCACAACAGGCTACGAGTGTGTTTTGTGGACTCGTACCGATTTTTGGTGAAGTCGTTGGCGACGCTCGCTTCACTCCTGCCCGAAGAGCGTCTAAAGGTCTTGCGAGCCCGTTTTACCGACCCAGAGGAATTCCAACTGCTTCGGAGGAAAGCCGTGTTCCCCCACAAACACATCACATCGTTGGAGGTATTGCAAGAGAACACCCTTCCCCCTGTTGAAGCTTTCGAGGCGAGCGTATCAGCGGAAGATTACGCCCACGCTCAAAGAGTATGGGAGAGGTTTGGCTGCACAACCCTCGAAGACTACTCCAACATCTATCTGACGACCGATGTACTACTGCTAGCCGATATCTTCGAGGGTTTCCAGGCGATGTGGCAAGAACATTATAACTTGGACCCGGCACACTACGTCACTCTTCCGTCGTACGCGTGGGACGTTATGCTGAAAACAACCGGTGTGACCCTCGATACCCTACAGGATGTAGCCAGTACTTGTTCTTCGAGAAGGGTATTCGAGGCGGACTTTGCCAATGCGTCACCCGCCATGTTGTAGCGGACAACAAGTACACAAGGAACAGCGAACAGGAGAACGTTGACAACACTTTCCTCATGTACTTCGACGCGAATAATTTGTACGGATGGGCAATGTCCGAGCCACTACCGTACGGAGGCTTCGAGTGGCTGTCCGACACAGAAATCGCCGGTCTGGTCGAGAACATCAAGAGTATGGCGGTAGACGGCGACGACGGTTACGTCTTGGAGGTAGATTTAGAATACCCCCGAGACCCTGTCCTCCATGACAAACACCGAGACTTGCCGTTCTGCCCAGAAGTGGTCAAGGCACCGTCCGACCAACTGCCATACGACCAGAACGTTCGCCTCCATAGCGGAGTTGGAAAATCCGCAAAACTGATGGCCACCCTCACTGACAAGACCAGGTACGTAATCCATTTTCGCTATCTACAGCAAGCGTTGGAGAACGGATTGCGTATCCGTCATGTTCATCGTGTGTTGCATTTCAAGCAGTCCACGTGGTTAAAGTCGTACGTGACTCTAAATACCAAACTCCGTCAGTTGGCCAAAAACAAGTTCGAGGTGGAGCTCTTCAAGCTCATGGTCAATGCGGTGTACGGTATGAGTCTTCAAAACGTACGTAAACACAAAAACGTGAAGATCTGCACCAACCACCGTAAATATATTAAGTACGTGTCAAAGTCGAATTTCAGCGACCGAGTGTGGTTGGACAAGACTTTGACACTACTTAATACGGCTAAGGTGCGCGTGGTGTTGGACAAACCCGTTTATGTGGGTATATGCGTTTTGGACCATTCGAAGTGGTGGATGTACCGCTTTCACTACCTGATGGTTGAGTGGTACGGACGTGAAAACATACACATGGCCTACATGGATACAGACGGTATCGTTTACATGATCCGTACCGCGAACGCCTACAGGGACATGCTGCAGCACATCGATGACTTCGACACCAGCAACTACCCCCCAGGGCATATCTGCTACAGTAAGGACAACGCAAGAGCCCTGGGGAAATTTAAGGATGAAGCTGGTGGTCATGTCATGACGGAGTTCATCGGACTTATGGCCAAACTGTATTGCATATCGTTTCTGCGCATCAGCGATAGCGGCAGCGGCCAGGACTACGAGCCGCCTCCCATCAAGAAAGCTAAGGGAGTGAATCGCGCAGTGGTTCAACGTGACTTGACCGTAGATGACTACAGGAGATGTCTACAAGATCACGTGGTCAAGTACACGGAGAATGAGCGCTTCATAAGTAGACGCCATTATATCTACACCATCATGGTAATGAAGCGCTCGCTGGCGCCGTATGACGACAAACGCTACGTGTGCGATGACGGCGTCAGCACATTACCGTGGGGGCATTACGCCATCGCCCCACGTGCACCGCAAGACGTGGAAATGACGCTATCGTCCCCTGAGTTACCACCTCCGTTGTCCCCACAACCTGGACCTTCTACCGCAGAGTGACTTTGTTCGCCCACCAACATTGTCACAGAAGGTATCCAGCAACGGATATGCAGTACAGTTTGCGGTAACGTCGGTGCATGAGAGCCCATCGCACTCAAAATTCATCGTGGTGGGCCATTTAGGAACCAATTCGACTTAGGAACAAATTGATTTTTTTCTATTATTTTTAAAAATAAATACTATTAGTTACCATTTAGGAATAAATTTTTCATTGTAAATACTTTTTCTTCTAGTCAAATATTAGTAACAAATTTTTATTGTAAATATTAGTAACAATTTTTTATTGTAAATATTTATTTTTATTTTTTTTATTGTAAGTAGATATTGATTGTGAGTAGATATTGATATTAAAAATAAATCATGTTATTTATTTACCTGTGTGTTGATATTTATTCCCCAACCCACGTGTGTTATTATCTTAAAATAAATCCAGAGTTCCTATAATCTCTGGATTCAAAATAATTACTTAAACTAAAAGGATAAAGGGTAGAAATGAAAACAAGAAAGTATAATTAAAAAAATATAACTTTTTATTTTTCAAAAAATCCATACATCTTACAATAATGTGTCTATAGCTATAAACATTATTTTCAAACATAAAAATAAATCAAGTAGAAGAAGAAGGTAAGTAAAATCTTGTGAAGAGCATCCGGACCAGCGTGTCGTTCTCAGCAGTGGAGTCACCGAAGAGTTGGACGAAATCATTCATCGACATGTCGTAGTTGGTACGGCAGTACAGGTAAGTGAGACAGTATTGGCCGCAAACCGAAGTATCCAAGCCTTGTAGTCGATACTTGTTGTGGATGTAACGCAAGAGACGTGAATTGATATTACGTCTCAGGAAACGTTGGAAGTCAGCTTGAAATGGAGGTCGGCCGAAACTGTCGAAATATTCGATAATTTGTGTATTGTTGTTGAATTGTCTTTCTTCACTGTCTCTGTAGAATACTACCCAGTGTTCACCCCTTTGTGTATGCGGTTCGGTGTTGACGACTAACGCAGTTGACGGAGCGATATATGTGGGTAGACAGTCCGATGCAAACACTCCGACATGTTGTATGTTTTTCAGCTTTGCTAAATGTTTCCTTATGGCCGTGGTGTTCATGGTTTGGCGCCAAACGTCCCTCTATTGTTTCCGGAACATTCCATCACCTTTTGTTGTCACACGTGTGCGCGGTCGGTTCTCGGAATTCGAACCCTCGGTCTTTTGTTGTAACACGTGTGCGCGACTAATTAATTCTCGGAATTTGGACCCTCGATCTATTGTTCTGCGGCTACATGTCTGAACACGATTGTGTTCACAGTTCGGGGATGACGGGTAGATCAGAGCTGCTGAACACCGACGATCTAATTTTGTGACGAGGACAACAACAATAACACGATCCGCAATGTGGTTCTTTGGCTGTCAACAGTAACCAACCACGTAGCAGCATACAGTTGCTCAATGCACAACGGTGTTGTACGCTTTTATGTTGACCACAACGTAACGCGTTGGTGGATAGTAGATTTCCGATGGTGGCCAACGATCCACATCCGATATCCGCCAAATCCACTACCAGTACTTTTCCGTTGTTTATGATAAGATGTTTCGTGGCGTATTGTTTCTTTTCTGATCCTTTTACGTAGACTACGGATTGACTGTTGAGACATGTACGTAGTTTGTCCATCATCACGTGGTACGGTATATCCTCGTGATTCCAATCGATACCGTGACAGTGTTTAGTCAACCAGTAGCTTTCTCGAAGTTTCTCTTCGGATAGAAAATCACGATCGAACGGTGGACGTGCGACGTGGTGCAATAATAGTGTACCGGTACACACGTCTATAACACTGGCTTCTTTCACTATGAAATCGTTGCTGTTGTCTTTGAAACATTGTAAATCCAAGACGACAGACGAGCGGATCAATTTATGCTGCTGCTGCTGCTGCGGTGTACAATCCATGTTTACTCGTTCACGGTCACCGACGTACTGAGTTTTTTAACTGACGAAATCCACCGACACGTTACGTTGTCGATCGATCTCGATAACGTTGTCCAGTTCAGCATAGACGATCATATTGACGGATTCAGTTAAAGCCTCTTTGAACCCGACCTCGATACGTAGATTACCGTTACGTACCAAATTCCAATGACTGGACTCGTTAGCACTCAAGTCCGGCGTCAAATCAAACGCCATCGAAATAACCTTTTTCGAAATCGTATCTTGTGATATCGTTACCGATATTATCGAAATGTATTCCGGTACCGCTGAACAGTGTGTGATAAGCGAGTACATAGGCGTCATCCGTGTTGTCGTTGAACACGGGCTGCAACGCTTTCATCGGCACTTGTTCACCGTCCAAATACAATGCTAAATAGTTCATCTTGAAATGTTGGAAATTGAACGGATTCTTCTTGTAGTCGCCGTTGAACGCTTGATTAGTGACCATGCCGACAATAACACGTTTCGGAAGCTGACCCAAGTATACGCTGTCCAATGTTTTGCTCTGTATACCACTGGGGAGTGTGATGGATTTCACTTCGACTCGTGTAAACGGATACTTAGCGGTACCGGTCTCGAGCGTTTTACTATGAGCCAACAACACGCTCGGATTGATTTTACATCGACGTACAAACAGATTCGCCTCTTTGATGTGTACTTTATAAGTGGTCGCGGTTTTCGACATGATAGCGAATGCGTTTCTCGATCTGATCAGACGTAAACGCATCTCCACATCGTTCAACAAGAACTTTTCTTGATTCCATAAATCGATATGCAGATGTCCGATCATGTCCGCATAATGACTCTGTTGAATCAGGTACCGTCGATGATTGAGTCCTTCGTTTTCTTCTTCACAATTATCCATATATTTATAGTTGTCTTTGTAGAATAATACACTGCATAAGTGTGATTCTTTCGCGTCTGTGCCGTAGTTCAACAGGTTTTCCAAAAACGCACGGTAGGCGTAAGTGTTGTTTTGCGGTGACACCAGTTTATTGTTCAAGTGTAAATCCACTTGACTGAACAATGAATGTAACCAATTGTTGACCGGGCCGAATTCTTTGATGGCATCGCCGGCTGCGAATTTCGTCCCGTCTTCTTTGACTATAGTGGCTTGTACGTGTAGTAATGTGTGCGTTAAATCCGTATACTCGTCACCGTGACCGGGTATGACGAATTCGATAGGCGAATCGTCCGTTAATGACGAAATCGGCTTATACTGTACCCATTTACCACTGTCGATACTGGTCTGTGTCGGCGGTAATGAGAATAAATCCAATTCCGTCTTTGTACATTCGCATGATTTCTGGTGTATGAACGACATTTTCGCCACCGCTGCTGCTACTGCTTAAGAGAAGATATCGATTTGTCGTTGTCGTCGTCTTCTAGTCACCTTCTTTTTCTTATGTACTCGACGCTTCGTCGTCTTTCGTTTTATCGTCGATTTACGCGCGTGTCGTTTACGCTTTTTCGTCGGAGCGGACGTCCGTGCTCGAAGGAGTTTCGTCAAAGACTGCGGTGTGATACGCGTGATACGTCGCTTCTTATAGCCGCCGCCGCCGCCGCCGCGAAGTACGCGTTCGATTTTGTCGTTGGCGCGTCGTTTCAGCGCGCCGGTGAATTGTTTGAGGCGTTCGCCAGCCGTGGTCCGCGGGTCCGCGGTGCCGCCGGCTATATCGCCGAGAAAACCGACGCCCGAACGTAACCTCTCTTTGCCCACAGCACTCGCACCGGACCTTAGTAGCGGCATCACCGTGCGCACGGGTCCACCGAGAAAACTACCGATACCGTGACCGCGTTGATACGCCGCACCTCTGTACACCGATGTTATACCGCCGCCGCCCACTTGTTGATTGCGGTAGTATCTGAGGTAGGGATCGTTCGTATTCATTCTGATGTCGCTGTTGTTCTTCGTCGTCGTCGTCGTCGTAGATGTAGTTTCATGCACGTAGTGCCGAACTGGAATGGCACGTGACGACCCTTGCTGTCCCTTATATCTATTTCCGCGCTCTCGAACGAGCTTTTTATAATCGGCATGTAGTGCGGATCGGTTAAATGTACGACTTTCTGTACGCCGAACGTGTAGTCGGACGTGTCGACATTGACGATTTTCAACAGCGGTGCCACCGTATCACCGACGTATTGCGGTTCGACCAAGTCGCAATACACGTACAACTCGGCCGGAAACGCTAGCTTGACGTTCGGTGAGCGTTTAGCGAACGGTGTTGTCGACAAATTACTATCCGGCAAATAACCCAATTGTAACGCTAAAGTCGGACTCAGTACTATATTGACGACGGTATGCGAGTTTTCTACCGCTTGTGTCAAGTCGACCTTTACTAAATTTGCTTCCGAGTTATATACGAACTCGATACTGAATGCGTTTATCGCTCGTGTATAATTTATCGTATTCAATAAGTCTTCAACGGTCTCTTAATAACCGCCGACTATTTTCACTCGCATCGCTGTCAACGTCAATCCCATTGTAACTACTGTCTCGGTGTATACGTTTTCGTCCATAGTCGATTCCATATATTTCGTAGCTTCCGTAGGTGTCGTATAGAAAATTATATGACTCTCCGGTGTTTCGAACGTACACGGATAATGCGCTTCGACGAGCGCTACTTCCCACCCGTCGTCATCGAGTTTGATAGTCGACGGAAAATGTGTCAGATAATTGGTCAACGTATTATTCGGATAATAGTTCATCGAACTATTACTCGGTAGTGTCAGATAAAACTGTTGATGTCTCATATTCGTTTCACTTCTGATGCGGGTATCCACGAATTGAATTCGTCTCCGTAACCTACCCACTAGACGAAGTATCGCTTACTGCGACCTCGACCTTTAGTATCGAGTATTTTATCTGGTACAATCGATACCGCGATCTGGTACAATCGATTCGGGCCTATCGTGACCTTTTGCAGTTCGTGCTCGTAAAAACGACCGACTATCGGTTTACCGTTCAAATCCTTCAATATATACAGTGGTAGTGGAAATGCACCGTACTGTCGATCGACTGTGAATAATTCCTTACTCCAGTTCGTCTCGTGGCCTTTGGCGAACGTGCCTTTTTCCTTAGCGATACGTACCGTGTTACCCGACTTGAATCTGGGTTTTCTTCGTTTCGGTAGTGTATTCGGTTGGTACATGTGACGCCACACTCGATACACCGTTCTTTTGTCTCCTTTCACCACGTCGACAGGACGTAATCTACCGCCCAGACTTTTGTGCACACTTTTATTATAGGCGTCGACTAATTTGTCCAATACGTCGATATATCTGTACGTGTTTTTATACGTCAAATAACGCCGCATACGTGTTTTCAATGTACGGTTCACTCGTTCCACTACGGCCGCCTTAACATCGGGGTTTTGCGTAGTCACATATTTTACATTGTAATCTCTGAACACGCGGTTCACTTTCTCGCCTATAAACTCTGTTCCTTTGTCCGTCTGTAAACGTCTCAACGGTTGGACAAACAATCGTTTGCTGAACACATCGATCACTGTCAACAGATAATTGTAGCCGTCATTGTGCGAACTGAGCCCTCGCATATCGTTCAAGTCGGCTTGCCACACTTCGTTCGGTCCGTACACCACATATCTGTTACGTAAGAAACGTTAACGTACGGGTTTGTGCAACGTATACGTATCTTGTGTACGTAACCATTCGACTACTTCGCGACATTTTTTCGGTCGTAACGCTCGATGAAGCGAGCTTATACCGCCGAACGAGCCCGGGTTAGCGGGATCGTAGTACACCTTTTCTTCCATCACGTCTACGGGTTAAATGGCTCCCACTTTTGAAGTGCAGCCTCACTTATATATCGACCTTTTTTCACCCTACTAGGCGATCTTATTTGAGGTGCTGTTACCTTTGCCCCGGCCGTTGTTTTCGATCTCAATCATTTTGCTATCGGTGACGGACTCGGTGTTGGCGGTAACAATAGTGAGCGACGAACATGCGGCGTAGACGATGCTCTTGGTCGAAATAATAATGAACTGCGTGCTCGATACGGTGACGGTGCTGGTGGTGTTGCTAATACTTCCTCCTCCGCATACGGTTCACGTCCTATATACTGACGAGCTAGCGTATTGCTCACGTACTCGGACGGTACATTTATTTCGTCCAGTGCATTTAGAACTTCGTGCCAACCCGTAGGGACATTTTCCATTCTACGTACACGCACTATCGCGTGTAACTCATCGACAATATTCGAGCCGGGTATTCTCGCATTTCGAACAATAATCGTACCATCCGGATCCCACGAAATAACATTACTATGACGTTTAATGAATCTCACCAAGTTACGTGCGTCTACTTGATATGTACCCGGAAATGTTTGCACGATATCTTCTTCGTCGTTCGCTTCTTGTATCACCGGTAAAGAAATAGGATTACGTTTTTGTGAAGTAAAATACAAAAACCTCTGCAACACCTGCTGGTATTGTTTCCATTTCTCCGTGTCGTTCAACGTTTTGTCTTGTAATATACGATGCATTTCAGCATCCAAACTGTTAGTGCCGGCAGCCGCTATCGACGTTTTTGATTGTGCAACAGCGGTATTTGTGATTGACGGCTCATTTCGAATTCGATCGATCAGTTCTTGTGGTACGACCACCATTTTCTTCTAGTGTTCCAAATTCGAACTATCCATTTTTCCCCCCTTCTAATTAGTCACGTTATGTAACACAGACTGCAATACAGTACTCAATAGTAAAGGTAATAGAAATCCACCGCCTTTTTGCACGAGATATCGACGTTTCTTCGACCAATTCTCTCCACGCTTCACCAGACGTCTGAGCGATTTTTTATGTTTACGCAATTGACGTTTTTGCTTATCCGACAGCCGGATATTACCGCGTAAAAAGTTGTATGCGCACTCGCACACTGTACTGATACGACTGGCGTCAAAAGCTTTCAACAACGCTTTACGTTCTTTCGGCTTAGCGTGTATCAGCGCCCTCAATAGAGCAACGTCTCTCTTGACACACTGCGACATAACGACCGAGTGACTGTTCGATCATTGTGTACCTGGACTTATTTACACTTTTTTCGGTTGATAAACGTACTGTTGTTTCTCGTCGGGCAATATACCCCTCCGTACTCGCATTTCGTCCGGTGTAGACTGTTTCAAATCCAATAATAAATTTCCGTTTGGTCTACGAGTGGCGTCTGTATAGGCCTCTTCGATAAACCTGGTATTTTCCGGATACACCTGACGAGCTAAATGTTTTATCTGAGCCCTGTCTCTAGGATTTTTATACAGCACAATATAATGTGCGTCCAAAGAAATGTCTCTATGTCCCCGTCCTTGATGGAAAATAATCTCAGTTATAAAGAACACACCCAGATTTCTATGATGCGACCCTTTAGTAATCAGATCTACTATAACATTAGATCCGCTAGTGGCTGATGACTCACGCATCATATCGTCCACAATCACTAATGTCGGTGTACCATCAAAATCTTCCATATTCGGTAACCCTTGTCTGTATTGTATACCTACATCAATGTCATCACTGTCCGGTTGTAACCCCGGACTATGATACCAGAAAATATTGTCAAACACAGTGTCACACATCACATTCAAGTACTTGATAAATCTCAACACAAAATATGATTTCCCCGAACCCGAAGGTCCGGCTACTATGGCTGAAAATGGATGTTGCCATCTCAGATCCATTGTAAAGACTGATCACAAATACCGACTTACCTTCACTCTTATTACTAATTGAGGGAGTAAGGGTTTGTGAAATAAAAAGTCTGGTTTTAATGCTATGAAGGTGGCTATATATATTGCTTACGAAACCTATCAAAATTTATAATCTTTTAAAGTATATCTTCTTTTTCTTGCTTTACAAACATGAATTTGTTTCTTGCTTCAAACAAACTCCAATGGAGAATATTTACTGCCGGGTGCTGCTGCACGTCTCACCAAGTGTAAGCGATCCCCGTAGCCGGCGTTGTACTGCTCCATCATGCTGTCGGTGATGGAATCGTTGTAGCGACGTGGAAGGTAGACGTACAAGTAGTAGTCCTCAACGAGCTGTCCCTCCAACGTGGCCAAGATGGTCTCGCCGTACTGAGTGTTGATGCGCTCGAGTTTTGCAATTTTATAACGGCACTCTTCGCGGAGATCGGCAATTTTGGTGTACGGCACACCCGGCTTGCAAGAGTTCAAACACGACTTCAAGTCCACTTTCGAAGCCATACTTTGTTTAAGCACAACCGGTATGGAAGACATAATGCGTTCGAGACACGAGAGTCAATACGAAACACGTCCACACGGTACGAGAACTGAGCAGCGAATGGTGCTGTGGCAGTCGGGGTTGTGGTAGTGGGGGAAGGATTGTGAAATAGTTTTTGGCGCTACACGTCTCCCTGTGGTGGGGACAACGCTGGTGGGGGGAGGATTGTGAAATAGCTTTGGCGCCAAACGTCCCCCTGTGGTGCAATAGTTTCTAGAACATTCCATCGCCTTTTGTTCGCACACGTGTTCGTGACTAATTCCTGGAATTCTGACCCTCGGTCTATTGTTAATGTTTTGACGCCAACCGTCTCCCCCTGTTGTGAAATAGTTTCTAGAACATTCCGCTGCCTTCTTTGTTCTCACACGTGTGCGTGGTTAATTCTTGGAATCCCGACCGTCGGTCTTTTGTTGTCTCTTTTTGTTCCGTGGCTGAGTGTCTCTACGTGTTTCTCGTCTCACCGCTGTTGACGACGATGATCTTTTGCGTTTCACTGGAGTCGGTTGGGACACAATTGTACATTGTTCCTCTGGCGGTTTACGCCAAGCCGCTAACGGCAGCATTGTTTGTGTTAAACCGTTAATTTTCGGGGCTCCTGTACTTCCATCAACCCACATATTTTGTAAATATGACAATAACGGTTTCAAATTGTTGTTAATCTCATCATCGGGGTTGAAATAAATACTGCATGTGTATGTCGGAACTCCTCCATCGTATAAATGTAATTTCAGTAACATTTCCCCACAATTATCCGGATTCTGTACTGTATATTGAAACCCACTATCGATCCAAGTAATTGCTGGTGAATCGTTTGTCGGTCTCACAATCCATCCGCCTTCTATTGTATTGGAAGTACTGTTGTCGGTTTGTACACTTACGTCATTCGATTTCTTTTTTCTTGAAACTCGTTGCTTATCTTGTTCTTGTTGTTGTAATGGAAAATATACCGCATTATCGTTTTCATCATTACTGACACTTGACTGAATCATGGCTTCAAGTTCTTTCATCAGCATACGAATGGATTCATCCACTTCATTAATAGTAGCCGCCAAAATACTTACGAAACACGTCCGCACGCACTGACTGCACACACTCGACTGACGTTACGCGCTGTCCTCTAGGTGCGTGTAATCGTATTCAAGCACCTGTGCATTCTCGCGGTGTAACTCTGAACTACAATGCATAATATTCATAAACAAATGTCTTGCCACACATAACACACTATTAATCAGCACTCTTTCACGTAAACTTCTCCGTTTGTACTCGATATGAATGATTTTTCGAAACGATATATCGATGATTTTCCTCGCATATTCGGTTGTCATAGTCGAATGAATCTAGATGTTTCTAGAAAGTTCGAGGGAGAACTGGAAGGGATGACGTCACTGATGACGTCATAGGTGGAAAGAAATCGAGCGTGCGCGGGTGTACGGTATTTCAATTTGATTCTAACTACTCTAAACGTTTAGGGTGGCCTTTAGAAAGGCCGTTTTTTATCGCTGAAAGGATGGAGGTAAAGGATAAAAAAGGTGAAATTATGTTTTATTTATTATTTTGTTTTTCATTAGCTTTTCGAAGCCATCCCAGATAATTTTCTTTTGGCCACCACCGAAATGGACGTGGTCTGCTGTAGTGGCTAAGTATACCATACTCGATCGGATAGTAATAATCGATGATTTCCTTCAAGTAGGTTTGTTCTTGATCGACTGGACCTATTTTCCCTTCATCTTCAAGGAAAAAGTCCACTTCGTCTTGAAAGTAGTAGCCAGGACGGTTGCAGGGTGGATCATCCCAGTCCCATTCCTCTTGAGTGGCGGGTATGGTATACCGGTCGTAATAAGCGACGATATCATCTTGAATTGTCGGTATGTAGGCACGACAGTTGAGATCGGAATTATCTTCTCTGGTCCATTTGCATTGCCAAGTAGTCGGGTTTATCCAGTTGTAGTTTATCGGTTGATGTTCTTCCACCTCCATCCTCTCGGCTTCGACGCAGGCTCCAACCAACACCTCGTCGCTGATGGCGCAGTCCCAGCAGTCCATGATTTCTGACCGTCGTCGACAAGCTCCCAAACCAAACTGAAGGTAGAGCGGTGCGCCACAAGGGTGGGGAGCGAAACCGTCAATTCCGAGAACTAATGCGTCGTTCCTTATTGTTATATGTTCGAAAAGGTTCCTTCCAGATCTTTCTAGATCCTTCTAGAAGCTTATTGTTCGCGATAATAGCCGTCATTCACGACTTAATGGGACACAAATGTTCCTATTGAACCCTCGTCAATGTCACGACACAATAACACCCTTCCTTTACAATCAACATACCGCCTTTCTTCTCTTAAAAGCCTTGTCAACCCGTGTCAAACTGATGAATGACTCCCAACTTCAAAGATAGTTATTGCACAAAAGGGGGGGGGGCTGACGTCATTCATTTGCATACTAATTAGCTCATTTGCATATTAATTAGCTCATTTGCATATTAATTAGCTCATTTGCATATTAATTACCTAATTTGCATATTAATTACCTAATTTGCATATTAATTACCTAATTTGCATATTAATAACCTAATTTGCATAATTAATGACCTAATTTGCATAATAAATGACCTAATTTGCATAATTAATGAGATCGTCGTGGGTGGTCTCGGGGGGGGGGGTCACGTGACCTGTGACGTCATTCTCCTCCGCTCCTCCGCAGGATGGGAGCCCCAATAACCCCCTACTCGTCTGTGTGTCTGTTTGTGATTTTTACATATTTAATCATATCTCATGAACCTCTTAACGTTTAAACTTCAAACTTGGTACATGGATGGCTACTATTAAGACCTATTTCTGTAAGAAGTAACAAATTTCTACTTTGTACCATTTCAAAATGGCGACTGATTTTTGTTTTCAAGGCTAAATATCTTAAAAACCGTAAATTTTAGAAAAATGATACAAGAGAAAAAAGTTGTGAAATCTAATCCAATTAATGCTGATACTAAGATTATGATGATCGGACTACTAATAACGGAGAAATATTAACTTTTCTGAATAAAAACATGGTCCTTTAGAACAAACTGTCAGAAATTTCCGTGTTTTTATTTGAAAAAATTAAAATTTCTCCGTTAGTAGTAATCCGATCATCATAGTCTTAATATCATCGTTAATTGGATTAAATTTTACAACTTTTTTGTCTCTTGTTTAATTTTTCTACTATTTACGGTTTTTAAGATATTTAGCTTTGAAAACAAAAAACAGTCGCCATTTTGAAATGGTAAAAAGTAGAAATTTGATACTTCTTACAAAAATAGGTCTTAATAGTGGTCATCCATGTACCAAGTTTGAAGTTTATACGTTAAGAGGTTCATGAGATATGATTAAATACGTAAAAATCACAAACAGACACACAGACGGAAAACGAAGCAATTTTTGGACCAATGTTTATATGAACTTTTTTTCTTGTTTTTACCTGTACTATCATATACTAAAATATTTTACCATAATTTCGGGACACCCTGTATACTTGTAATAATAATAATAATAATTTTTTTTTTTTTTTGGGTAGGAGGTGGAATGCATTTACGCACACTGAGGGGCTCATTGTCCCCTCAGTAGTGTCGGACTCCCACGAGCACGATGTCCCGTGAACTACCGACTAAACCACCTCCCTCGGCACCGAGGACACTAGCCTGGAACTGTTTCACACATTACTTCGGGCTAGGCCTTTGATATTACGCCACTAGGGCAACCTCCTTGGGGAAAAGCTGAGGATTAAGGCCGATCGAGGTCGACCTTTTTCGCCCGAAGAATGGCCTGGACGTAGTGCTGGACACAGTTCCAGTTGCCCTCTCCCTGGAGCATAGCTCCGACGATGTTGTTTGGGCTGACGACCACGCCGATCTCAGATGAAAGCGAGGCTCGGCGGACGTGCCAACGGTCGCACTGAAAGAAAGTGTGCTCGGACGTGTCTGGGATGCCGGGGCAATACAGACAGTCCGGGCTGGCGACTTTGCCCATCCGGTGCAGATAGGCTCGGAAGTACCCGTGCCCAGAAAGAAACTGGGTCACGTAGTAATCGACCTCGCCGTGCTGCCGTTCCACCCATGGTCGGACGGAAGGTATAAGCTGGAAGGTCCAACGTCCCCTCGGCTCGGCTTCCCAGTCGCGCTGCCAGGAGTCGAAGCTGCGATCGCGCTCTTCCCTGGCAGCTGTTTCCCGGCCCACTTCAGGCCTCCTCCGGTAAATCGCCTGCCTCTCCCTCGCGAGGAAGAGGACGGGGATGACTCCGGCGATCACCATCACAGCAGGCTCGGAGACTGTGCGGTAGGCTGAAGCGACCCGCAGAGCTCCTCGACGCTGGACTCGGGCAAGCCGGTCTCGGAAGACTCGCCTCTCGAGTGCGTGAGCCCATACCTCCGCCCCGTACAGCAAGACTGACTGGACGGCAGTCATGAGCAGACGGCGCTTGCAGGAACGAGGACCGCCGACATTGGGCATAAGCCTACCAAGGGCAGCGACACCCTTAGCGGCTTTGTCGGCGGCGCGCTGGATCTGCTCGCCGAAAGACAGTCTGCTGTCGACCATGACTCCCAGGTACTTTGCAGCAGACTTAGTCTCGAGTGTGACGTCACCTATCTGCACCGGGAACACGGTGTTTATCCTCTTTTTGGTGAGGACGACGATCTCCGTCTTACTGATAGCCAGGGACAAGCCGTGATCTCGCATCCACCCGTTGACCTTGGCCATTACAACGCAGAGCCTCAGTTTTGCCTGCTCGACGTTCCTCGCAGCGATCAAGGCAGCGACGTCGTCAGCATAGCCAACGAGGCGGGTCTCATCGGGCATGTCTAGCCTCAGCAAGCTGTCGTAGGACACGTTCCAGAGATCTGGTCCGAGAATGGACCCCTGCGCAGCCCCGGAAGTGATGGGAATGCGCCGCTGACCTTCGGTCGTGTCGTACAACAGAACGCGGTCTGACAAATACGCTTCTATCATACGCAGGAGGTAGGAGGGAACTTGGAACGTATGCTCAAGCGTCCACAGCATATCGCTCCACCTGGCGGAGTTAAAAGCGTTCTTCACGTCGAGCGTGACGAGAAGGACCACGCGGCGCGACCAATGGTTGTGGTCCTCCGCCCTCCGCACTGCCTCAACTACCTCCTGAATAGCGTCGATGGTAGAGCGACCGGATCTGAAGCCGTACTGCAGCGGGGACAAGTCCCCCGCAGAGACGATGGCCTCGGTCAGCCTGACGCGCAGGAGCTTCTCAAGCACTTTCCCGGCCGTGTCGAGCATACACAGGGGTCGGAAAGAAGAAGGGGTCCCCGGTGTGCTCTTCGCCTTCGGGATAAGAACAAGGCGGGCAACCTTCCACGAAGAAAAGAAAACGCCTTCCGCCAGACACGCGTTGAACATATCGAGCAGAAGCCTTGGATTCACCTCCGCAGCGAGCTTGAGCACCTCCGCCAGAATGCCATCGGGACCGGGCGCTCTTCTGGGTCGTAGGGATCGGACGGCAGCAGTGAGTTCCTCTTCCCGGAAAACTGGGAAGGCGCCTACCTCTCCGAATTCCCTGACTGGCCGAACTGGGTGGCTGGGAAACAGTGTATCGACGACGGCGGCCATGGCTTGTGGTTCCATGACCGCAGGTGGTGAGCGAACCCCTAGCTTCTGGGTTACAAGTTTGTAGCCCATCCCCCAGGGGTCGTTGTCGATATCCTGACACAGCTGCTTCCAGCACCTGACTTTACGTTGATGGCACCGCGGAGCTCTCGGCGGGCCGCTCTATGCTCAGCCGATCTGGCATTTGCATCAGGGCGGTTCCTGGCTCGCTGCGCAGCTCGTCGGAGACCAAGGCATCTCCTCCGGAGTTCCGCGATTTCAGGCGTCCACCAGTAAACCGTCTTCTTCCTGTGGCGGCGGGAAACTCCGGGCATCGACTGCTCACACGCGGTCGCGATGAGACGCATCGTCGATGCTGCCAGATCTTCGGCGCTTATGAAATTCTCAATGCTCTGGTCTTTAATTACGTTTGTAAAAGTTTCTTTGCTCAGACGACTGGTGTTCCAGCGTCGAGCCAGAGGAGCAGGTTCAGCGCGCAAGCGCGCACCCTCGGGAAGGACCTTGAATAATAATAATAATAATAATGATAATAATAATAATAATAATAATAATAATAATTCAAATTCAAATTCAAATTCAAATTCTTTATTTCTCGCATGCGCATGCATCTTACACAGCAGTGCTTTAATAACCCTCTAGCTAAAAGCTATTTGAGGGAGAAGCTTGAAACTTATTTACATGCATTTTACAATTTATAAATTAATTTATAACTTTTTTTAATAATTTTTTTCCCCTTAAACTCATATATATTTTCTCGGTCTACAATTTTCCGATGGGAAACGCAAATTACAGAATAAATTAATATATGAGTTAACGAACAATAAATTACCAATATAAAATAACAAATATAAATAATGAAGCAACAAACTATTAAAAAAAATAACAATTATAAAACTAATAACAACAGGTTTTTTAATCGCTTAAATACATATATATAGTTACATATCTCTTCCTAGCTCAGAATACTCCAGTATTAAAGTTATACTCTTTGTACTGTTACCTCCCTAATCTTCCTCTATGCCACTTTCACTTTCTACAGAGCCCCGACATGTCAAACTACTTTGCTCTAGATTGTGCAAGGATGTTGCTCAAGTCTACTTAACAAAAGCTATAAAAACTAATAAAAAACCAAGAATTTCATTTATGAATCCCTTTTCAATCAATCTTTATAATATATTGTTATGAATGCTAACAAATGTTTTAAGTGTGATAACCCTGTGTATTTACTAACACTACTAATCAACAAGGTGGGTAATGGTGTTTGTCTTTCTTCTAAGCCTAATTTTTAATCTTTCTAACATTTGTCTTGTTTTAATTTAAGGATTGTTAATAAAATGGCATTTTAGTTTATTTCTGAGTTGATTATGACTCTCTAAATTTTTGAGTTCTTCTGGTAATGAATTTAACAAGTTAGGAATTCTATATTCTGGGACATTTTTACCATACCTAATAATTTTTTTTTTTTTTTTTTGGGTAGGAGGTGGAATGCGTTTACGCACACTGAGGGGCTCGTTGTCCCCTCAGTAGTGTCGGACTCCCACGAGCTCGATGTCCCGTGAACTACCGACTAAACCACCTAAACCACCGACATTTCTCCAAGTCTACAAGGCCAGCAGATTACGTTTTCCGCCTGCTAGTTTGGAGATACCACACGCTCAACACTACTGTCTACGGGTGGCCTGCAACGCCTTGAAGGCTTTCTATAATATCCCTTTTGAAGATTTTTCACGTTGTTGATTGTCAATTTTCCTATTTATAAGTATTTTCTGCCACACCAAAATGGCTAGATTAAAAAAGTTACTACTGCCAGAGGAAATATCGGAGTACAATACGATAATTTCACATTCCGAAAAGACAGAACTCTGGTAAATGGGGATATAAGTTGGAGATGCACTGTTAGAAGATGCACAGCCACAGTGAAGACAAATAATAATATAACACAAATAAAATCCTCAACTTCGTCACATAATCACCCTGCCACTAGTGGAGAAAGCCCAAAAACAGCTTCACCCTCTGTAACAACACTTCAGGAGAGCCGAAATCGTCCGTACGCGACTCCGACCGCGAGAGGCGACGCCACCGCCGGCGCCGTCACTCCCGCGACTCCGTCCGCGATCGGCGACACCACCGCCGGCGCCGTCACTCCCGCGACTCCGTCCACGATCGGCGACACCACCGCCGGCGCCGTCACTCCCGCGACTCCGTCCACGATCGGCGACACCACCGCCGGCGCCGTCACTCCCGCGACTCCGTCCACGATCGGCGACACCACCGCCGGCGCCGTCACTCCCGCGACTCCGTCCACGATCGGCGACACCACCGCCGGCGCCGTCACTCCCGCGACTCCGTCCACGATCGGCGACACCACCGCCGGCGCCGTCACTCCCGCGACTCCGTCCGCGATCGGCGACACCACCGCCGTCACTCCCGCGACTTCAATCGCGACCCGAGACGCAAAAGTCACGCCTGAGATTCTGCCGACGCCTTCATCGAATCCCTTACTTGAAGCAAGTAAAACGCCTCTGCATGCTGCATACTCTAGTTTGGAGGAGGAAAATGCTCAATTAAAACAGCGGATTGCTAAGATGAACTTTACAATTCATGCTTTAACCGAAAGAGCAATAGAACTGGAGAAAATTCGCATCGAGGCAGAAGACAGATCAAGCCCAGTTCTCCCGGACATGACAAAAGATGAGAGTGTTCAATGTACTTTACATTTAGACCATCCAGAAAGCTCTGCTGAAACAAACAATAAAAAAGTAACATATAGCGAGGAAGTAATTGAACAACTGCGTACTTCGATTCAAGTTCTGGAATCGGAAGTAGAGGCTCTTAGGGGTGAAGCGGCAAACTGTACCTGCAAAGACAAAAGCACTGAATGGACTACGGTTGATCGAAAGAAAAATAACCCTCTCAAACTAGACAATAAGTACAGTGTTTTATCTAACAAAGAGCTAATTTCTGACCATCCGGTAAAAAACAAATCAACAAAAATACAATCTAGCAGAAAAATAAAAAGAAATAATGCTTCAATAACATTGCGTCCTCTTCCGAAACACACCAAAGTGCCAACTTTAAGCCTAGCCGGCAAATCCATTGAAATATATGGGGATAGTCATGCACGTCACCTTGCACCTATCATAAAAACACTTACCAGAGGAGCTTGCTCCGTCACTGGAATGTGCAAACCTTCTGCAACGCTGTTGGATGTTGCACCATCTTCTAAGAGGAAAAGCACCGACTACTTGGTGATCATTGCGGGGTCAAATGACGTGGCAAGAGGGGAACAAAATCACATATATAGCAACCTCGAAACCGTGCTAAGACAAGAGAGTAAATCAAAGATCCTGTTAGCAACATTGCCATGCCGGTATGACTTAGCATCGGGCCATGAAGTCAATGAGGAAATCCTCTTTGTGAACTCTTACATGGAGGAGGTTGCTGCTCGTCATGGACACGCTGAGATGATAGATTTCTGCAGCATCCCGCGTAAGTTCTTCACTACGCACGGTCAGCATCTTAAGATGAACGGAAAAGTACAGCTTGCCCATCTGATCATCTCAGGCCTGGATAAGATTCACCGAGGCGTGCAGAAAAAACCAGTGAAGACCAGCCGACCTCCTCAACAACCCAACATCACTGCAGAGGCCAAGTCACCAGCTGTCTTCACTCTTGCCCATGACAATTACGCAGCCGCCGTCAAAGCGACCACATCGGAGAGGACATTTAAGCAGTGTTCACCGCAGTCAGCGAGCAGCATAAAGACTGACTCGGGAAAAAATTGTTCTTTTTTAGAAACGCATCCCCCAACATAAAAACATCGATGACAGAGTCAAAATTAGGGAACCCCAAACTTTTCAAAATTCAGGAAAAAAATTTGGGGAATTTGTCGGTGGTCCACCAGAACGCCCAATATGCAACCAACAAAGCAGATGAGCTTGCACTGCTATGCGACGAGCTTAGTCCTGATGTTTTTGTCGTCTCAGAACACGGATTTTCATCTGATTCAATTGGGCTTTTCAAAATTAACAATTACAATTTGGCTAATCATTTTGATCGTCATAGTTTCAAAGGGGGTGGGGTAGCAGTTTTCACAAAACAATCTCTAAAATTTCAACCTTTCCAAATTAACTTCAATTCTGATTTGCATTTTGAAGTACAAGGAGTTACAATCAATGTAGACTCTCTGGGAAAATTTGACATACTGGGACTTTATAGATCGCCAAATGGTTGTCGAGAAACTTTTTTCACAAACTTTGACCGATTGCTTCAATTGTTAAATTCAAGGAAATCACATTTTTTAATAACAGGCGACTTCAATATCGATGTTTTAGACTCCACCCACCCTCTGACCCAGCGGCTGCGAGATTCCCTTAAATCATTTGGTTTAATTTGGTCCGTAGACACGCCAACACGAGTAACTGCCACTTCAAAAACAGCCATCGACAACGTGATTACGAACGTGCCGAATGCCAGAGTCTCTGTTGTTAATACGGCCATATCTGATCATTTCGCGCAGGAGACGGTAATCAGTGGATGTAAGCATTCAAAAGAACCCCCAATAGTAAATTTTAGAAGGTTGACTAAGCCGCAAAATGTCAAACACTTAAACAACATTCTCAACAACGAAAATTGGTTGTTTTTAAACAGTTTCCAATGTCCAGAAAAAATGTTTGATGCTTTTTTTGATCGTTTTGTATTTTATTTAAACACAGCTTGTCCATATAAAAAATGTAAAGAACTTCCAAAGATTAAAAAGAACTCATGGATAACTCGAGGGATACTCGTGTCCCGAGATAAACTAAGGGCTTTGCATTTGATTTACATAAAATCAGACAACGAACAGTTCCGTCATTATTACAGATCCTACAAGAAAACTTACAGGAAGGTGATCAAAGCGGCCAAGTCCCTTCACATTGACAATATTTTGAAATCCACAGAAAATTTCTCAAAGTCAGCTTGGAAAATTATCAACAGCTCAAAATCAGATGTCAAATCAAAGAGAAATGCCGACGTAAAACTCAATATTGGGGGTGAATTGGTTAAAGATCCGGCCAAAGTCGCAAACGAGTTCAATAAATTTTTCAGTTCAGTAGCTGAGGTAGATCAAAATTTTCAAATACCAATTGCTCTATCACAGGCTTTAAATAGCCCGCTGAACTCCATGGTTCTGTCTCCTGTTGCTGAGGCGGATGTGGTGCGTGTTATCCAGAGTCTCAATCCAAAGAAGTCCCTTGACATAAACGGGATGTCTGCGTGGATGCTTAAACATTGCTTCAGGCATATTTTAGCTCCCCTGACAAAAATTATCAATTTTTCTTTTGAACACGGAGTGTTTCCTTCCAAATTAAAGATTGGCAAAGTGGTTCCCATCTTCAAAAAAGATGATCCGCTTATGCCGAACAATTACCGGCCCGTCTCCATTCTTCCAGTTTTCAGCAAAATTTTCGAAAAACTTTTTCTCGAGCAACTGATAGGTTTTTTAGATCGATTCGAAACCATCTCTTCTGAACAATACGGCTTCCGTAAAAACAGGTCAACCGTTGACGCTGTGACAAAATTTATCGAAACCGTCGTCGATGGCCTGGAGAGGCGAGAACATGTGCTCAGCATATTTCTCGACCTTTCCAAAGCCTTTGACTGTGTGCATCATGAGACACTGCTGCTCCAGTTAGAGGCTTATGGGGTCCGGGGACTGCCGCATAAGTGGCTTTCGTCCTACCTCAAAAATCGGGTTCAGTGCGTCCAAATCGCTGATGTACTGTCTCAGAAAGAGACAGTGCCCCATGGAGTCCCGCAGGGATCCATCCTTGGGCCGATTTTATTTCTGATTTACGTAAACCATTTAAGCCTGTCGATCCAGAATGGGGAGACGGTCCAATATGCTGACGACACGACTCTCTGTTTTCGAGCTAGAAGCATTTCCGAATTGGAAATAAAGGCCTTTATAGGCCTGAGCTCGAGCATTCAAATGTTTTCTGAAATCAATTTGAAATCAAACTGCTCAAAAACAAATTTCATAAATTTTTGTTTACGCAATCAAAACGACGAATTGAGACCGATGGTCCTAATAGATGATGCCCTCTTAGAGGAAGCTGAATCCACAAAGTTCCTAGGGATGATCCTAGATCGAGGACTGACTTGGGACGAGCACATTGAACGCCTCTGCTCAAAGGTTACTTCAGGCATTTATGTCCTTCGTAACCTTGCAAATTTCTGCTCGCAAGAGGTACTAAAAACGGCGTATTTTGGCCTGATATACCCACACCTAGCCTACGGCATACGGCTGTGGGGTGGCTGCTCAAATCAGAGATTTGAGAGGGTTTTCAGGTTACAAAAGAAAGCCGTGAGAATAATTGCAAAATTAGACTATCGAGAGTCGTGTAGAAATTCCTTTCGGGAGCTCAACTTGCTGACACTGGCCTCTCTGTACATCTTGGAGGTGTCCATATACTGCAGGACCAAGACCACTCTGGTCCGAGGCAGGGACATCCATGAGTACCAAACAAGAGACAGAGACAATTTCAGGATTGCTCAACACAGAACTTCAAAATTTGAAAGTCTGCCAGCTCAGATCGGTGTTAAGCTAATCAACGAGCTCCCTGATGCCATCAAACAGTCAGCAAACGAAAAACAATTCAAATCGAATTTAAAACGCTACCTGGCGTCTAGGGCATTCTACTCTGTTGACGAGTTTATGGGGGCTGCTGGGATAGTTCAAAATTAAATAAACTATGTCATCGGTGTTAGGTATGAATGTGATGAATGTATGGCAACTTGATGTATGTATGTATGCAGGTATGAATGATAAACCTTAGCTTTAGTAATATATATATTGACGCATGCAACGCAATGTACAACCATTGTTCACGCAATAAAGAAATATTATTATTATTATTATTATTACCTCCCTCGGCACCGAGGACACTAGCCTGGAACTGTTTCACACATTACTTCGGGCTAGGCCTTTGATATTACGCCGCTAGGGCAACCTCTGTGGGGAAATGCTGAGGATTAAGGCCGATCGAGGTCGACCTTTTTCGCCCGAAGAATGGCCTGGACGTAGTGCTTGACACAGTTCCAGTTGCCCTCTCCCTGGAGCATAGCTCCGACGATGTTGTTTGGGCTGACGATCACGCCGATCTCAGATGAAAGCGAGGCTCGGCGGACGTGCCAACGGTCGCACTGAAAGAAGGTGTGCTCGGACGTATCTGGGATGCCGGGGCAATACAGACAGTCCGGGCTGGCGACTTTGCCCATCCGGTGCAGATAGGCTCGGAAGTACCCGTGTCCAGAAAGAAACTGGGTCACGTAGTAATCGACCTCGCCGTGCTGCCGCTCCACCCATGGTCGGACGGAAGGTATGAGCTGAAAGGTCCAACGTCCCCTCGGCTCGGCTTCCCAGTCGCGCTGCCAGGAGTCGAAGCTGCGATCGCGCTCTTCCCTGGCAGCTGTTTCCCGGCCCACTTCAGGCCTCCTCCGGTAAATCGCCTGCCTCTCCCTCGCGAGGAAGAGGACGGGGATGACTCCGGCGATCACCATCACAGCAGGCTCGGAGACTGTGCGGTAGGCCGAAGCGACCCGCAGAGCTCCTCGACGCTGGACTCGGGCAAGCCGGTCTCGGAAGACTCGCTTCTCGAGTGCGTGAGCCCATACCTCCGCCCCGTACAGCAAGACTGACTGGACAGCAGTCATGAGCAGACAGCGCTTGCCGGAACGAGGACCGCCGACATTGGGCATAAGCCTACCAAGGGCAGCGACACCCTTAGCGGCTTTGTCGGCGGCACGCTGGATCTGCTCGCCGAAAGACAGTCTGCTGTCGACCATGACTCCCAGGTACTTTGCAGCAGGCTTAGTCTCGAGTGTGACGTCACCTATCTGCACCGGGAACACGGTGTTTATCCTCTTTTTGGTGAGGACGACGATCTCCGTCTTACTGATAGCCAGGGACAAGCCGTGATCTCGCATCCACCCGTTGACCTTGGCCATTACAACGCTGAGCCTCAGTTTTGCCTGCTCGACGTTCCTCGCAGCGATCAAGGCAGCGACGTCGTCAGCATAGCCAACGAGGCGGGTCTCATCGGGCATGTCTAGCCTCAGCAAGCTGTCGTAGGACACGTTCCAGAGATCTGGTCCGAGAATGGACCCCTGCGCAGCCCCGGAAGTGATGGGAATGCGCCGCTGACCTTCGGTCGTGTCGTACAACAGAACGCGGCCTGACAAATACGCTTCTATCATACGCAGGAGGTAGGAGGGAACTTGGAACGTATGCTCAAGCGCCCACAGCATATCGCTCCACCTGGCGGAGTTAAAAGCGTTCTTCACGTCGAGCGTGACGAGAAGGACCACGCGGCGCGACCAATGGTTGTGGTCCTCCGCCCTCCGCACTGCCTCAACTACCTCCTGAATAGCGTCGATGGTAGAGCGACCGGATCTGAAGCCGTACTGCTGCGGGGACAAGTCCCCCGCAGAGACGATGGCCTCGGTCAGCCTGATGCGCAGGAGCTTCTCAAGCACTTTCCCCGCCGTGTCGAGCATACACAGGGGTCGGAAAGAAGAATGGGTCCCCGGTGTGCTCATCGCCTTCGGGATAAGAACAAGGCGGGCAACCTTCCACGAAGAAAAGAAAACGCCTTCCGCCAGACACGCGTTGAACATATCGAGCAGAAGCCTTGGATTCACCTCCGCAGCGAGCTTGAGCACCTCCGCCGGAATGCCATCGGGACCGGGCGCTCTTCTGGGTCGTAGGGATCGGACGGCAGCGGTGAGTTCCTCTTCCCGGAAAACTGGGAAGGCGCCTACCTCTCCGAATTCCCTGACTGGCCGAACTGGGTGGCTGGGAAACAGTGTATAGACGACGGCGGCCATGGCTTGTGGTTCCATGACCGCAGGTGGTGAGCGAGCCCCTAGCTTCTGGGTTACAAGTTTGTAGCCCATCCCCCAGGGGTCGTTGTCGATATCCTGACACAGCTGCTTCCAGCACCTGACTTTACTCCGGTTGATGGCACGGCGGAGCTCTCGGCGGGCCGCTCTGTGCTCAGCCGACCTGGCATTTGCATCAGGGCGGTTCCTGGCTCGCTGCGCAGCTCGTCGGAGACCAAGGCATCTCCTCCGGAGTTCCGCGATTTCAGGCGTCCACCAGTAAACCGGCTTCTTCCTGTGGCGGCGGGAAACTCCGGGCATCGACTGCTCACACGCGGTCGCGATGAGACGCATCGTCGATGCTGCCAGATCTTCGGCACCTGTGAAATTCACAATGCTCTGGTCTTTAATTACTTCTTTAAAAGTGTCTTTGCTCAGACGACTGGTGTTCCAGCGTCGAGCCAGAGGAGCAGGTTCAGCGCGCAAGCGCGCACCCTCGGGAAGGACCTTGAAGAGGATCCCCTGGTGGTCGCTAGAGGAATACTCCTCGCAGACACGCCAGTCGGAGATCCGCTGGACAATCCCTTCAGAGGCAAGGGATACGTCAGGGATCGTCTCTCTGCACCCCGGACGGCGAAAGGTGGAAATGCCGCCCGTGTTAAGGATACAGAGGCCCGACCTGGCAGCCGACTCGAGGATGTAACGACCTCGAGTGTCGGTCCGCGGGGAACCCCATTCCACGGCTTTGGCGTTAAAATCGCCACCGACTATGGCCCCGCCAGAGGTGTTCATGATCTCATCCTCGATGGAATCGACCATGTGGCGGTAGTCTGCGATCGGTTGGTTAGGCGTGAGGTAACAGGAGAAGACAGTGAAACCCCTGCTCCTCACCCAAACGAAGCCGTTGCCCGATCCGGAATCGAGAACAGGCACCTTCCCGAGGTCCAAGATCCAAATCGCCGCAGTGCCGGAGGGATCCGAGAACCACTGCGCGGAGCGTCGGTTCTGGTACTGCTCACTGAGAAGCAGTAGGTCAGCACCCTGCTCCGTGGCGAATTGGAACAGCAAGTCGTTTGCTGTCCTGCTCCTCTGCATATTAAGTTGCAGAACAGTGATCATTTCTTTTGTGTTTGGCGAAGCTCCTGGATGGCCCGTCGGTACTGCCCGCAGCGACTTGACCCAGCAGAATGCTTGACCTGGTCGCCCTTCAAGCCGGCTTCTGTACACAGGACACAGGACAACGCGGCACTGCACGCGCTGGCCTTGTGGTCCTGGCCGCCGCACTTGAAGCAGACCTTGCTTCTATCGGGTCCGGGGCAATGATTAGCGACGTGACCGAACCCCGACATTTAAAACATCTGGAGGCCACGAGCTTCTCGCGTACCCGACAGTTCACGTACCAGATCTTCAGGTGGCCCTTCTCCAGGAGCTCCGCTGCTGCTCTGGCTCCCAGCGTGAGGATAGCCACCTTCTGGCCTCGAGCGTTCGCCTTCGAGACGAAAGTCTTCACCTCGACGTCGCCGATGGCGGATTTAACGGCTGCGGTCACCTCCGCCTCGGTCGTCAGCTCGTCGAGATCTCTCACCTCCAGCGTCGACTTGGGCTCGAGAACGCGGGCAGTCGCGTTCGCCCCCAAGATGTTCTTCAGGTCTTCGCTGAAGGCGGACTTGCTTTCGGAGGAGTCCCCGAGTTCGACCAGAAGATCGCCGGCTCGGGTCTTCCTCATGGCCTTGATAACGGCGCCCTTCTCATCGTGCTTCGCTTTGCTGCGAATCTCGCCCAGCACGTCGGCGTAGGATTTCCCCTCCGACGGCTTGATGAGAAGAGCGTCTGGCCGTGTCTTGCGTGCCCTCTTCTTCGGCGCCTTCTTGTTGTCCTGGGGGCCGGGCTGGCTTCCAGGCTGCTGAGGCGGGGCTTTCTTCTTCTTCCCCTTCCTCTTAACCACGTCGGTCCATTTCTCGGAGTCCTTGTCCTCCAATGAACCGTCGCTCCTCTTCTTTTTCTCTGCCTCCGGCTGGGCGGGGCTGCTGGCTGCCCGCTTCGATCCGGCAGGCTGGGCCTTAACCCGCAAGGACGGAGTCGTCTGCGTCGATGCGGTCACGGACTCGCACGACTGCCAAGACCTCCTCAGCTGAAGGATGTGGTGAAGGCTGACCTCCAGTTGGACTATGCCTTCCTGCACATCCCTGCTGATGTTCTTCTGTCTGCCAGTCGCGGCCTTCATGACAGCGAGGGTGGCGAAGCACTTTTGAAGGTGCTCCTCCTCCTGCTGCCTGGCAAGTGAAATTACCGCCTGGAAGGGGGACGGGTCGGTGTTCACCGAGTCCACGTCACTGACGGGTGCTTGCTCGGTGAGCACCGGTGTTCTTGTCACCGAGGCAGTTGGCGTCGCTCGGCCTTGTGGCGACCTCGCGACCCGAGGCTTCCGGCCAAAGGGATCTTCTACGTCGACGTCCCCACTTTGAGAGGGAAGCCGAGGAAATTGCTCCCTCTGGTTCGTTTTTGGGGTTAGGGTACCCCGGGATGAATCTTGCACCTTTTGAGACGTTTTTCCTTCTGAACTTGCCATGATGTCTGGATTAGCCCCCAAGACTGGGCGTGTTGTGACCCCCCAAAACAGTACCCCAATGTGATTGTCAAAACCGACCCGTCGCCAGAGCAACTATATCCGTGTTCGACCGCCCCCAAAACACCGGCGGTCCTAGACGAGCAGTGGCCTCGGCAGAGCCCCCCCGTGACCGCAGCAGGGCCCTATCCGGTCGCCAACCGGCACCGCCACGGCCAAAGGGATTTTCGCCGGCTGATAGGGCAGCCAGGTCAGCTGGCTGGGCTGACCCGGGCCCCTGTACTATCCGGCAGCCTGGGAGGTGCAGAACCCAGTTTTTAAGCTGTACCCTCTGCTCATCCTAGACCTCCAGCGCAGTGGAGGCTGAAGAACACAGAGCCACCCCGGCAAGTAGGACGGAATGATTTAGAAAAACAGCCGGGCTATTGACCATACCTAATAATAATAATAATAATAATATTTTTTTTTTTTTTTGGGTAGGAGGTGGAATGCGTTTGCGCACACTGAGGGGCTCGTTGTCCCCTCAGTAGTGTCGGACTCCCACGAGCTCGATGTCCCGTGAACTACCGACTAAACCACCTCCCTCGGCACCGAGGACACTAGCCTGGAACTGTTTCACACATTACTTCGGGCTAGGCCTTTGATATTACGCCGCTAGGGCAACCTCCGTGGGGAAATGCTGAGGATTAAGGCCGATCGAGGTCGACCTTTTTCGCCCGAAGAATGGCCTGGACGTAGTGCTGAACACAGTTCCAGTTGCCCTCTCCCTGGAGCATAGCTCCGACGGTGTTGTTTGGGCTGACGACCACGCCGATCTCAGATGAAAGTGAGGCTCGGCGGACGTGCCAACGGTCGCACTGAAAAAAGGTGTGCTCGGACGTGTCTGAGATGCCGGGGCAATACAGACAGTCCGGGCTGGCGACTTTGCCCATCCGGTGCAGGTAGGCTCGGAAGTACCCGTGTCCAGAAAGAAACTGGGTCACGTAGTAATCGACCTCGCCGTGCTGCCGCTCCACCCATGGTCGGACGGATGGTATGAGCTGGAAGGTCCAGCGTCCCCTCGGCTCGGCTTCCCAGTCGCGCTGCCAGGAGTCGAAGCTGCGATCGCGCTCTTCCCTGGCAGCTGTTTCCCGGCCCACTTCAGGCCTCCTCCGGTAAATCGCCTGCCTCTCCCTCGCGAGGAAGAGGACGGGGATGACTCCGGCGATCACCATCACAGCAGGCTCGGAGACTGTGCGGTAGGCCGAAGCGACCCGCAGAGCTCCTCGACGCTGGACTCGGGCAAGCCGGTCTCGGAAGACTCGCTTCTCGAGTGCGTGAGCCCATACCTCCGCCCCGTACAGCAAGACTGACTGGACGGCAGTCATGAGCAGACGGCGCTTGCAGGAACGAGGACCGCCGACATTGGGCATAAGCCTACCAAGGGCAGCGACACCCTTAGCGGCTTTGTCGGCGGCGCGCTGGATCTGCTCGCCGAAAGACAGTCTGCTGTCGACCATGACTCCCAGGTACTTTGCAGCAGGCTTAGTCTCGAGTGTGACGTCACCTATCTGCACCGGGAACACGGTGTTTATCCTCTTTTTGGTGAGGACGACGATCTCCGTCTTACTGATAGCCAGGGACAAGCCGTGATCTCGCATCCACCCGTTGACCTTGGCCATTACTACGCTGAGCCTCAGTTTTGCCTGCTCGACGTTCCTCGCAGCGATCAAGGCAGCGACGTCGTCAGCGTAGCCAACGAGGCGGGTCTCATCGGGCATGTCTAGCCTCAGCAAGCTATCGTAGGACACGTTCCAGAGATCTGGTCCGAGAATGGACCCCTGCGCAGCCCCGGAAGTGATGGGAATGCGCCGCTGACCTTCGGTCGTGTCGTACAACAGAACGCGGTCTGACAAATACGCTTCTATCATACGCAGGAGGTAGGAGGGAACTTGGAACGTATGCTCAAGCGCCCACAGCATATCGCTCCACCTGGCGGAGTTAAAAGCGTTCTTCACGTCGAGCGTGACAAGAAGGACCACGCGGCGCGACCAGTGGTTGTGGTCCTCCACCCTCCGCACTGCCTCAACTACCTCCTGAATAGCGTCGATGGTAGAGCGACCGGATCTGAAGCCGTACTGCTGCGGGGACAAGTCCCCCGCAGAGACGATGGCCTCGGTCAGCCTGACGCGCAGGAGCTTCTCAAGCACTTTCCCGGCCGCGTCGAGCATACACAGGGGTCGGAAAGAAGAAGGGGTCCCCGGTGTGCTCTTCGCCTTCGGGATAAGGACAAGGCGGGCAACCTTCCACGACGAAAAGAAAACGCCTTCCGCCAGACACGCGTTGAACATATCGAGCAGAAGCCTTGGATTCACCTCCGCAGCGAGCTTGAGCACCTCCGCCGGAATGCCATCGGGACCGGGCGCTCTTCTGGGTCGTAGGGATCGGACGGCAGCGGTGAGTTCCTCTTCCTGGAAAACTGGGAAGGCGCCTACCTCTCCGAATTCCCTGACTGGCCCCCCGAATTCCCTGAATAATTTTTTTTTTTTTTTTTTTTTTTTTTTTTTTTTTTGGGTAGGAGGTGGAATGCGTTTACGCACACTGAGGGGCTCGTTGTCCCCTCAGTAGTGTCGGACTCCCACGAGCTCGATGTCCCGTGAACTACCGACTAAACCACCTCCCTCGGCACCGAGGACACTAGCCTGGAACTGTTTCACACATTACTTCGGGCTAGGCCTTTGATATTACGCCGCTAGGGCAACCTCTGTGGGGAAATGCTGAGGATTAAGGCCGATCGAGGTCGACCTTTTTCGCCCGAAGAATGGCCTGGACGTAGTGCTTGACACAGTTCCAGTTGCCCTCTCCCTGGAGCATTGCTCCGACGATGTTGTTTGGGCTGACGATCACGCCGATCTCAGATGAAAGCGAGGCTCGGCGGACGTGCCAACGGTCGCACTGAAAGAAGGTGTGCTCGGACGTATCTGGGATGCCGGGGCAATACAGACAGTCCGGGCTGGCGACTTTGCCCATCCGGTGCAGATAGGCTCGGAAGTACCCGTGTCCAGAAAGAAACTGGGTCACGTAGTAATCGACCTCGCCGTGCTGCCGCTCCAGCCATGGTCGGACGGAAGGTATGAGCTGGAAGGTCCAACGTCCCCTCGGCTCGGCTTCCCAGTCGCGCTGCCAGGAGTCGAAGCTGCGATCGCGCTCTTCCCTGGCAGCTGTTTCCCGGCCCACTTCAGGCCTCCTCCGGTAAATCGCCTGCCTCTCCCTCGCGAGGAAGAGGACGGGGATGACTCCGGCGATCACCATCACAGCAGGCTCGGAGACTGTGCGGTAGGCCGAAGCGACCCGCAGAGCTCCTCGACGCTGGACTCGGGCAAGCCGGTCTCGGAAGACTCGCTTCTCGAGTGCGTGAGCCCATACCTCCGCCCCGTACAGCAAGACTGACTGGACGGCAGTCATGAGCAGACGGCGCTTGCAGGAACGAGGACCGCCGACATTGGGCATAAGCCTACCAAGGGCAGCGACACCCTTGGCGGCTTTGTCGGCAGCGCGCTGGATCTGCTCGCCGAAAGACAGTCTGCTGTCGACCATGACTCCCAGGTACTTTGCAGCAGGCTTAGTCTCGAGTGTGACGTCACCTATCTGCACCGGGAACACGGTGTTTATCCTCTTTTTGGTGAGGACGACGATCTCCGTCTTTCTGATTGCCAGGGACAAGCCGTGATCTCGCATCCACCCGTTGACCTTGGCCATTACAACGCTGAGCCTCAGTTTTGCCTGATCGACGTTCCTCGCAGCGATCAAGGCAGCGACGTCGTCAGCATAGCCAACGAGGCGGGTCTCATCGGGCATGTCTAGCCTCAGCAAACTGTCGTAGGACACGTTCCAGAGATCTGGTCCGAGAATGGACCCCTGCGCAGCCCCGGAAGTGATGGGAATGCGCCGCTGACCTTCGGTCGTGTCGTACAACAGAACGCGGTCTGACAAATACGCTTCTATCATACGCAGGAGGTAGGAGGGAACTTGGAACGTATGCTCAAGCGCCCACAGCATATCGCTCCACCTGGCGGAGTTAAAAGCGTTCTTCACGTCGAGCGTGACGAGAAGGACCACGCGGCGCGACCAATGGTTGTGATCCTCCGCCCTCCGCACTGCCTCAACTACCTCCTGAATAGCGTCGATGGTAGAGCGGCCGGATCTGAAGCCGTACTGCTGCGGGGACAAGTCCCCCGCAGAGACGATGGCCTCGGTCAGCCTGACGCGCAGGAGCTTCTCAAGCACTTTCCCGGCCGTGTCGAGCATACACAGGGGTCGGAAAGAAGAAGGGGTCCCCGGTGTGCTCTTCGCCTTCGGGATAAGAACAAGGCGGGCAACCTTCCACGAAGAAAAGAAAACGCCTTCCGCCAGACACGCGTTGAACATATCGAGCAGAAGCCTTGGATTCACCTCCGCAGCGAGCTTGAGCACCTCCGCCGGAATGCCATCGGGACCGGGCGCTCTTCTGGGTCGTAGGGATCGGACGGCGGCGGTGAGTTCCTCTTCCCGGAAGACTGGGAAGGCGCCTACCTCTCCGAATTCCCTGACTGGCCGAACTGGGTGGCTGGGAAACAGTGTGTCGACGACGGCGGCCATGGCTTGTGGTTCCATGACCGCAGGTGGTGAGCGAGCCCCTAGCTTCTGGGTTACAAGTTTGTAGCCCATCCCCCAGGGGTCGTTGTCGATATCCTGACACAGCTGTTTCCAGCACCTGACTTTACTCCGGTTGATGGCACCGCGGAGCTCTCGGCGGGCCGCTCTGTGCTCAGCCGATCTGGCATTTGCATCAGGGCGGTTCCTGGCTCGCTGTGCAGCTCGTCGGAGACCAAGGCATCTCCTCCGGAGTTCCGCGATTTCAGGCGTCCACCAGTAAACCGGCTTCTTCCTGTGGCGGCGGGAAACCCCGGGCATCGACTGCTCACACGCGGTCGCGATGAGACGCATCGTCGATGCTGCCAGATCCTCGGCACCTGTGAAATTCACAATGCTCTGGTCTTTAATTACTTCTTTAAAAGTGTCTTTGCTCAGACGACTGGTGTTCCAGCGTCGAGCCAGAGGAGCAGGTTCAGCGCGCAAGCGCGCACCCTCGGGAAGGACCTTGAAGAGGATCCCCTGGTGGTCGCTAGAGGAATACTCCTCGCAGACACGCCAGTCGGAGATCCGCTGGACAATCCCTTCAGAGGCAAGGGATATGTCAGGGATCGTCTCTCTGCACCCCGGACGGCGAAAGGTGGAAATGCCGCCCGTATTAAGGATACAGAGGCCCGACCTGGCAGCCGACTCGAGGACGTAACGACCTCGAGTGTCGGTCCGCGGGGAACCCCATTCCACGGCTTTGGCGTTAAAATCGCCACCGACTATGACCCCGCCAGAGGTGTTCATGATCTCATCCTCAATGGAATCGACCACGTGGCGGTAGTCTGCGATCGGTTGGTTAGGCGTGAGGTAACAGGAGAAGACAGTGAAACCCCTGCTCCTCACCCAAACGAAGCCGTTGCCCGATCCGGAATCGAGAACAGGCACCTTCCCGAGGTCCAAGATCCAAATCGCCGCAGTGCCGGAGGGATCCGAGAACCACTGCGCGGAGCGTCGGTTCTGGTACTGCTCACTGAGAAGCAGTAGGTCAGCACCCTGCTCCGTAGCGAATTGGAACAGCAAGTCGTTTGCTGTCCTGCTCCTCTGCATATTAAGTTGCAGAACACTGATCATTTCTGTTGTTTCTGGCGAAGCTCCTGGATGGCCCGCCTGTACTGCCCGCAACGACCAGACCCAGCGGAATGCTTGACCTGGTCGCCCTTCAAGCCGGCTTCTGTACACAGGACACATGACAACGCTGCATTGCATGCGCTGGCCCTGTGATCCTGGCCGCCACACTTGAAGCAGAGCTTGCTTCTATCGGGTCCAGGGCAGCGATTAGCTACGTGACCGAACCCCAGACATTTAAAACATCTGGAGGCCACGAGCTTCTCGCGCACCCGACAGCTCACATACCAGACTTTCAGGTGGCCCTTCTCCAGGAGCTTCTCAGCTGCTCTGGCTCCCAGCGTGAGGATCGCCACCTTCTGACCCCGAGCGTTCGCCTTTGAGAGGAAGGTTTTCACCTCGACGTTGTCGCCGATGACGGATTTGACGGCAGCAGTCACCTCCGCCTCGGTCGTCAGCTCGTCAAGGTCCCTCACCTCCAGCGTCGACTTGGGTTCGAGAACGCGGACGGTCGCGTTCGCCCCCAAGATAGTCTGCAGGTCCTCGCTGAAGGCGGCTTTACTTTTGGAAGCGTCACCGAGCTCGACCAAAAGATCGCCGGCTCGGGTCTTCCTCATGCCCTTGATGACGGCGCCCTTCTCATCGGGCTTCGCTTTGCTGCGAATTTCGCCCAGCACGTCGGCGAAGGATTTCCCCTCCGACGGCTTGATGAGAAGAGCGTCCGGCCGCTGCTTGCGGGACTTCTTTCTCGGCGCCTTCTTCTTGTCCCGGGTGCCAGGCTGGCTTCCAGGCTGCTGGGGAGGGTCTCTCTTCTTCCCCCTCTTCCTGACGACGTCGGTCCACTTTTCGGGGTCCGATGTCTCCCCTGGACCGTTTCCCCGAGGTTTCTTCTCAGCCTCCGGTTGGGCGGGGCTAGAAGCGGCCCGCTTCCCACCGGCCGGCTGAGCCTTTACCCGCAGTGACGGGGTCGTCTGCGTCGAAGCAGTCACCGACTCACATGACTGCCACGACCTCCTCAACTGGATGATATGGTGAAGGCTGACCTCCAATTGGACGATGCCATCCTTCACATCCTGGCTGATATTCTTCTGCCGGTTGGTCGCGGCCTTCATCACAGCGAGGATGTCAAAGCACTTTTTGATGTGCTCGTCCTCCTGCTGCTTGGCGAGCGCGATGACTGCCTCGAAAGGAGACGTTCCATCGTCCATCCGCTCGTTTAGAGTGGGTGTCTCATCGGTGGCCGCTGTTGTTCTGGCAACCGATGAGGCAGGTGTCACGACACGGCTCGGCGGCGATCTTTCGACCCGCGACCTTCTTTCGAAGGGGCTTGCCACCCCGTCGTCGAGCCCGCTTAGAGAAGAGCGTTGTTGGTTGCTTTGTGGGGTTAGGGTACCCCGGGAAGATTCCTGCACCTTTTGAATTGTTTTTCCTTTTGAACCGCTCATGATGTCTGGATTAGCCCCCAAGACTGGGCGTTTGTTACCCCCCAAAACAGTACCCCAATGTGATTGTCAAAACCGACCCGTCACCAGAGCAACTATATCCGCGCTCGACCGCCTCCAAAACACCGGCGGTCCTAGACGAGCAGTGGCCTCGGCAGAGCCCCCCCGTGACCGCAGCAGGGCCCTACCCGGTCGCCAACCGGCACCGCCACGGCCAAGAGGATTTTCGCCGGCTGATAGGGCAGCCAGGTCAGTTGGCTGAGCTGACCCGGGCCCCTGTACTATCCGGCAGCCTGGGAGGTGCAGAACCCAGTTTTTAAGCTGTACCCTCTGCTCGTCCCAGACCTCCAGCGCATCGGAGGCTGAAGAACACAGAGTCACCCCGGCGAATAGGCCGGAATGATTTAGAAAAAACAACCGGGCTATTGAAATTAAACGGAAAATGGAGTTGTGAAAAGGAGACGCGAAAAAGGACCAGTGCGCCCCCCTCCCCTTTTAGTCGGCTCTTACGACAAGCAGGGGATACTGTTGGACATTCTGTCCCGGCCCAACACGGGAACAGAACGCGGTCTGACAAATACGCTTCTATCATACGCAGGAGGTAGGAGGGAACTTGGAACGTATGCTCAAGCGCCCACAGCATATCGCTCCACCTGGCGGAGTTAAAAGCGTTCTTCACGTCGAGCGTGACAAGAAGGACCACGCGGCGCGACCAGTGGTTGTGGTCCTCCACCCTCCGCACTGCCTCAACTACCTCCTGAATAGCGTCGATGGTAGAGCGACCGGATCTGAAGCCGTACTGCTGCGGGGACAAGTCCCCCGCAGAGACGATGGCCTCGGTCAGCCTGACGCGCAGGAGCTTCTCAAGCACTTTCCCGGCCGCGTCGAGCATACACAGGGGTCGGAAAGAAGAAGGGGTCCCCGGTGTGCTCTTCGCCTTCGGGATAAGGACAAGGCGGGCAACCTTCCACGACGAAAAGAAAACGCCTTCCGCCAGACACGCGTTGAACATATCGAGCAGAAGCCTTGGATTCACCTCCGCAGCGAGCTTGAGCACCTCCGCCGGAATGCCATCGGGACCGGGCGCTCTTCTGGGTCGTAGGGATCGGACGGCAGCGGTGAGTTCCTCTTCCTGGAAAACTGGGAAGGCGCCTACCTCTCCGAATTCCCTGACTGGCCCCCCGAATTCCCTGAATAATAATAATAATAATAATAATAATAATGGTGTTCGGACGGCCGTCGCGAAGATCGAGGAAGCCGTCAGCGTTATGAAGGGGACACGGACGGTCCGGCTGAAAGCCCTCCAGGCTGAACGCCGGGTCGTCGAGAGAGTGTTCAAGAAGTCTCCGCCCAAAAAGCGGAACAAGACTTCCTTCTCGACGCCGGAGGTGGTGCAGAAGTCTGGGATGGAGAGGTCTACTATGACCTCACCCCAGATGCTCCCCCCGACGCCGAGGGAGGCGAGGAAGACGGAGGAAAAGTCTTCTATGACTTCTCCTCCGAAGAAGAGGAACGGTGGGAAACCGAAGGGTGCCCAGACGCCTGCAGCTGCGGGTGGGGGCACCAAAGCTTCGGTCCCACAAAAAGTGCCCGATCCCCCGAAACCGGCGGATGATGGCTTCACTCAGGTGAAGTCAAAGTCCGCCCGGAGAAGGGAGAAGAAGAGGCGGGCTGCCACCCAAGAGGCGCCCACTCGCGGTGCTCCCGCAAGGGCAAATAAGCCGAGGGCGACCGGCTCGGGGGCGAAGATGAGGCACGTCCTCATCATCAAACCGGGGCAAGGTCGCTCCTACGCCGACGTCGTTGGGAAGCTGCGGAAGGACGTCCAACCCGAGCAGTCGGGTGTGGAGGTCCGCAGGCTCCGCAGGACCAACGACGGCGGCGTACTCATCGAGCTGGGTTCTGGCCGCGGTCAGACCCGATTTGCCGAGACGGTGAAGTCGGCGCTCGGCGCCGGCGACAGGCTCAAGAGCGTCGCCCCTCGTCTGCATGTGGAGATCATGGATCTCGATTCGTGCTCCACATCGGACGAGGTGAGTGACGCTCTGAAGCGGGAGTTGGGCCAGGAGACGGGAGACTTCAAGGTCTTCCTGACCAAACCCAACGCCCGTGAACAGAGGTTGGCGGTCGTCGATCTCGACGCCTCAAGCGGCCAGAAGCTCCTGCAAAGGGGCAAGGTCAAGGTCGGGTGGGTTGTCTGCCGAGTGCGAACTCGAGTAGAGATCCCACGATGCTTCCACTGTTTGGAGTACGGCCACACTCGACGAGAGTGCAAAGGTCCGGACCGCAGCGAGGCATGCTGGAAGTGTGGAGGTGTCGGGCACAAGTCGTCCGCTTGTAGCCAGGCACCCTCGTGCGAAGCCTGCAAGAAGGCGACCGACGGCCGACCGTCGGATCATGTCCAAGGCTCCGGCGCTTGTCGGACCTTCAGAGACCTTTTGGTCTCAAAGAAGACTGACAGGCGCGGACGCTGAGGGTCATCCAGGGAAACCTAAACGGGAGCATCGCGGCAAGCTCCCTGGTGGACCAAATCGTTCGGGAGACGGGAACATCACTCGTCCTCGTGAGCGAGCCTCACAGGGCTAAAGGTCCACTATGGTTCCCTGACCGCACAGGATGGGCTGCGCTGTGGGTGCCCGACCCGCGCGTGGTCCCCATCGAAAGAAGTGGGAACGGCGAAAATTTCGCCTGGATCACAAGCAACGGAGTCACGTTCGTGAGCTGTTATTTTTCCCCGAATGACAGCATTCCACGATTCACGGAGAAGTTGGAGGCCATGGAGGACGCGATCCGAGCGATCGCCGGTCCGTGTCTCCTGGCCGGCGACTTCAACGCCAGAGCGAGAGAGTGGGGGATGCCACATACAGACACCCGAGGAAGGTTGCTGTTGGAGATGGCATCCAGGCTGGGGCTGCTGACAATGAACGAGGGGAACACGCCAACCTACCGGAGGCAGGGATTCGGGGAATCGATCCCCGACGTGACCCTGGCATCGGAAGGTCTGGCTTCCCGAATCGTCGGCTGGAGGGTGATGGGTGATCACTCGGGGAGTGATCACGAATACATCACCTTCGAGCTGGCCGAAAGAAGACAAGGAAATCGCAGCAACAGCCGGCGCCCGCTCGGCTGGAACCTGGTGAGAATGGACGAACGGAGGCTGACAGAGGCTCTGCAGAACGGCTTGGGGGACATCCCCCAGATGCCGGACGACCAGCCAAGCAGGGCGGACGCGGAGGCTGTGGTGGAAGCCACATCACGCCTCATTCATCGCGCTTGCGACGCGTCGATGCCCCGCAAGTCGGCACGTACCGGAAAGCGCCCGGTGTACTGGTGGACCGACCGCATCGCCGAGCTGCGGCGAAACTGCCTGAGACTCAGGCGGCGAGCCCAGCGTTCCCGGGACAGACCCGAAGCGGCGGAGAGGTCGAGCCAGTACAGAGCGGCAAAAAGAGAACTGGTCAAAGCGATCAGAGAAAGCAAGGCGCGCTGCTGGAGCGCACTGCGCGAGGACGTGAACAGCGACCCCTGGGGACAGGGGTACAAGCTGGTCATGAGGAAACTCGCGCAGGGCCCGGGTACGTGCCGATGGAGGCTGAGAAGATGCGGACCATCGTGGACGGACTATTCCCGGATCACCGGGTCAGAGACGACACCCCTTTGCGGGTGATCGCCGAAGAGGTCCCTTTGTTCACGCGCCAAGAGTTGGAGAGAGCGGTCAGCTCCATGAAGAACAAGAAGGCCCCGGGCCCGGACAACGTACCGTCAGAGGTGCTGAAACTGGTGGCGAAATGCCGCCCTCAGCTCCTTCTGGACATGTATAACGTCTGCTTGAAAGCGGGAGTGTTCACATCCCTCTGGAAACTGGCCAAGCTCGTCCTTCTGAGCAAAAAACGGGGCCCACCGGACGCTCCATCGTCGTACCGCCCTCTGTGCATGTTGGACAAGGCGGGAAAACTGATGGAGAGATTGTTGAAACCGAGAATCGGAGAGGCTGTGCGAGCGGCAGGGGACCTCTCGGCCCGACAACACGGGTTCAGAGAGGGCCACTCGACACTCAGCGCCATCTCGGAGGTCGTAGCTTCGGTGACACGAGCGGATCAGGCGTGCCACGCGGCTCGTCCGATCGTGCTGCTGGTCACGCTTGATGTGATGAAGAACGCGTTCAACTCGGCACGGTGGTGCGACATTCTGGTTGCACTGGAAAGAACATTCAGGTTACCTGGGTACCTCCTCGCCATGGTGAGGGACTACCTAAGGGACCGGCGGCTGATGTACGAGACGGACCGGGGTTTCGTAACCAGGGCCGTCACCTCTGGGGCAGCCCAGGGATCGGTGCTGGGGCCGGATCTCTGGAATGTCTCGTATGACAGCTTGCTCCGCACTGAGATGCCACACGGAACGTTCCTCGTGGGATACGCCGACGACGTGGCGGCGGTCATCACCGAACGAAACGCGGAGTTGGCCCAATTGAGGCTGAATCAGGTCATGCGCCTGGTGGATGGCTGGATGCGCGATCACGGCCTTCAGCTGGCTCTTTCCAAAACGGAGATAGTCATGCTGACGAGGAGGCGGATACCCACGATCATTCCGATGCGGGTGGGTACCGAAGTGATCGAGACGCAGAGGACGGCCAGGTACCTGGGGGTGGTGCTGGACAACAAGCTCACCTACTGGGACCACATCAGAAGCGTGTGCGACAAGGCGGCCGAAGTGACGTCCTGCCTCGGAAGACTGACGGCCAACATCGGAGGACCAGTCAGGGGAAACGGAGGCTGTTGCTGTCGACGGCACAGGCCATCATGCTCTACGGAGCGGAGATCTGGGCAGATGCGACGAAGGTGAAGAAATACCGGACTCGCATGCTGGCGGTGCAGAGACGTGGCGCGCTCAGGGTCGCGTCCTCGTACCGCACGGTCTCCCAGGCGGCGGTGCTGGTCATTGCGGGAGTCCCAATCGACCTGCTGGCGCAAGAGAAGAAGACCATCTGGGGGCGTGCTCCCGAGATGGATCGGGAAGAGGATGCCGAGCTGGCCCGTGGCCAAACTATGGCCGCCTGGCAGCGTCGATGGGACGAAGACACGACCGGAAGGTGGACATGGCGACTCATCAGGAACCTGGAGCCGTGGGTTTGCCGCGACCACGGGGAGGTGAATTTTTACCTCACCCAGTTCCTGACAGGTCATGGCTACTTCCGTCTGTACCTCCACCGAATGGGCAAGGTCGACTCGCCCAGGTGCAAGTACTGCGGACACGACGGAGACGACGTGCATCACACTTTCTTCGTGTGCCGTCGCTTTGACGAAGAACGGACTGCCCTCGCCGACTCGGTCGGCGGTCATCTGACCCCGGACAACATCGTGGGGAAGATGCTGCAGGGCAGTGTCAGCTGGAACGCAGTGGCTGACTTTGTTATGTCCGTCCTGCGCCAGAAGAGGACAGACGGGTGTCTCGAGTGACCCCAGAACCGAGGACAGCAGAAGATCGGTTGAACACCAACTGAGGAGTCCCGAAAGGGACAGCAGCGCGGAGTCCTGAAAGGGACCAGAAGCCACGCATTGCGATGTCGCAATGAGCAGACGCTCGGGTCGATCGCAATGATGTGGTGACAGCACGCGAGGGGTTTTTTTTAGCAGGTATGCCCAAGGAGACGTATAGACAACTGTACGCTCCTAGCCGCCTCGAGCCTCGAGGCGGGGCCTCTGACACTGATGCTGTCTGTCAGAGGTTGGAGACCCCTGCTCGTCGCTTTGCTCTCTTGGGCGAGCGGCGTAGAGGGCCCGCATTTCGGTGCGGGTAAGGGCTATTTTTAACCTCCCTTCCAGCGTGGATAAAAATAATAATAATAATAATAATAATAATAATAATAATAATAATAATAATAAACTTGAGCACCCTTTTATCATCATTTTATCTAATATAAGGTAAAAGGGTGCTCAATTTTATTATTATTATTACAAATATCTTTAGCAGCCCTAAGTTCCCCGTGCTGGGCCGGGACAGAATGTCCAACAGTATCCCCTGCTTGTCGTAAGAGCCGACTAAAAGGGGAGGGGGGCGCATTGGTCCTTTTTTCGCGTCTCCTTTTCATAACTCCATTCTCCGGTTCATTTCAATAGCCCGGTTGTTTTTTCTAAATCATTCCGGCCTATTTGCCGGGGTGACTCTGTGTTCTTCAGCCTCCATTGCGCTGGAGTTCTAGGACGAGTAGAGGGTACAGCTTAAAAACTGGGTTCTGCACCTCCCAGGCTGCCGGATAGTACAGGGGCCCGGGTCAGCCCAGCCAGCTGACCTGGCTGCCCTATCAGCCGGCGAAAATCCCTTTGGCCGTGGCGGTGCCGGTTGGCGACCGGATAGGGCCCTGCTGCGGTCACGGGCGGGCTCTGCCGAGGCCACTGCTCGTCTGGGACCACTGGTGTTTTGGAGGCGGTCGAACACGGATATAGTTTCTCTGGTGATGGGTCGGTCTGACTTTCTCATCGGGGTACAATTTGGGGGGTCAATGCCCAGTCTCGGGGGCTAAGCCAGACACTATGGACAGCACTGAAGGAAAAGAGACTCAAAAGGTGCAAGAACCAAAACGGGGTACCCTAACCCCACAAAGTAACTAGTCGCATGACCGCTCTTCACTGAGCGGGCTCGGTGACAAGGTGGTAAGCCCCTTCGAAAGAAGGTCGCGCATTGGAAGATCGCCGCCGAGCCGTGTCGTGACACCTGCCTCATCGGGGGCCAAAACACCTGTGGCCATCGATGAGACACCCACTGTAAATGAGCGGATGGATGATGGGTCGTCTCCCTTCGAGGCGGTCATCGCGCTCGCCAGGCAGCAGGAGGAGGAGCACATCAAAAAGTGCTTCGACACCCTCGCTGTGATGAAGGCCGCGACCAACCGGCAGAAGAACATCAGTCAGGATGTGAAGGATGGCATCGTCCAATTGGAGGCCAGCCTTCACCACATAATCCAGCTGAGGAGGTCGTGGCAGTCATGTGAGTCGGTGACTGCGTCGACGCAGACGACCCCATCACTGCGGGTGAAGGCTCAGCCGGCCGGTGGAAAGCGGGCTGCTTCCAGCCCCGCCCAACCGGAGGCTGAGAAGAAACCGAGAGGTGACGGTCCAGGGGAGACATCGGACCCCGAAAAATGGACGGACGTCGTTAGGAAGAGACGGAAGAAGAGAGACCCTCCCCAGGAGCCTGGAAGCCAGCCCGGCGGACAAGAGAAGAAGAAGGCGCCAAAGAAGAGGCCCCGCAAGCAGCGGCCGGACGCTCTTCTCATCAAGCTGTCGGAGGGGAAATCGTACGCCGACGTGCTGGGCGAAATTCGCAGCAAAGCGAAGCCCGATGAGAAGGGCGCCGTCATCAAGGGCATGAGAAAGACTCGAGCCGGCGATCTTCTGGTCGAACTCGGGGACGCCTCCAAATGCAAGTCCGCTTTCAGCGAGGACTTGAGGACTCTTCTGGGAGCGAACGCAACCGTCCGCGTTCTCGAACCAAAGACGACGCTGAAGGTGCGAGACCTCGACGAGCTGACGACCGAGGCGGAAGTGACCTCTGCCGTCAAAGCCGTTCTCGGAGAAACCGTCGAGGTAAAAACCTTCCTCTCAAAGGCGAATGCTCGGGTACAGAAGGTGGCGATCCTGACGCTGGGAGCCAGAGCTGCCGCGAAGCTCCTGGAGAAGGGCCACCTCAAAGTCTGGTATGTGAGCTGTCGGGTGCGCGAGAAGCTCTTGGCCTCTAGATGTTTTAAATGTCTGGGGTTCGGTCACGTAGCTAATCGCTGCCCTGGACCCGATAGAAGCAAGCTCTGCTTCAAGTGCGGCGGCCAGGACCACAGGGCCAGCGCGTGCAATGCAGCGTTGTCCTGTGTCCTGTGTACAGAAGCCGGCTTGAAGGGCGACCAGGTCAAGCATTCCGCTGGGTCTGGTCGGTGCGGGCAGTACAGGCGGCCCATCCAGGAGCTTCGCCAGAAACAATAGAAATGATCAGTGTTCTGCAACTTAATATGCAGAGGAGCAGGACAGCAAATGACTTGCTGTTCCAATTCGCCACGGAGCAGGGTGCTGACCTACTGCTTCTCAGTGAGCAGTACCAGAACCGACGCTCCGCGCAGTGGTTCTCGGATCCCTCCGGCACTGCGGCGATTTGGATCTTGGACCTCGGGAAGCTGCCTGTTCTCGATTCCGGATCGGGCAACGGCTTCTTTTGGGTGAGGAGCAGGGGTTTCACCTTCTTCTCTTGTTACCTCACGCAAAACCAACCGATCGGAGACTATTTCCAGTCGATTCCATTGAGGATGAGATCATGAACACCTCTGGCGGGGTCATAGTCGGTGGCGATTTTAACGTGGAATGGGGTTCCCCGCGGACCGACACTCGAGGTCGTTACATCCTCGAGTCGACTGCCAGGTCGGGCCTCTGTATCCTCAACACGGGCGGTATTTCCACCTTTCGCCGTCCGGGGTGCAGAGAGACGATCCCTGACATATCCCTTGCCTCCGAAGGGATTGCCCAGCGGATCTACGACTGGCGTGTCTGCGAGGACTACTCCTCCAGCGATCACCAGGCGATCCTTTTCAAGGTCCTTCCCGAGGGTGCGCGCTTGCGCGCTGAACTCGCTCCTCTGGCTCGACGCTGGAACACCAGTCGTCTGAGCAAAGACACTTTTAAAGAAGTAATTAAAGACCAGAGCATTGTGAATTTCACAAGTGCCGAAGATCTGGCAGCATCGACGATGCGACTCATCGCGACCGCGTGTGAGCAGTCGATGCCCGGAGTTTCCCGCCGCCACAGGAAGAAGCCGGTTTACTGGTGGACGCCTGAAATCGCGGAACTCCGGAGGAGATGCCTTGGTCTCCGACGAGCTGCGCAGCGAGCCAGGGACCGCCCTGATGCAAATGCCAAATCGGCTGAGCACAGAGCGGCCCGCCGAGAGCTTCGCGGTGCCATCAACCGGAGTAAAGTCAGGTGCTGTACACAGCTGTGTCAGGATATCGACAACGACCCCTGGGGGACGGGCTACAAACTTGTAACCCAGAAGCTAGGGGCTCCTGCGGTCATGGAACCACAAGCCATGGCCGCCGTCGTCGACACACTGTTTCCCAGCCACCCAGTTCGGCCAGTCAGGGAATTCGGAGAGGTAGGCGCCTTCCCAGCTTTCCGGGAAGAGGAACTCACCGCCGCCGTCCGATCCCTACGACCCAGAAGAGCGCCCGGTCCCGATGGCATTCCGGCGGAGGTGCTCAAGCTCGCTGCGGAGGTGAATCCATGGCTTCTGCTCGATATGTTCAACGCGTGTCTGGCGGAAGGCGTTTTCTTTTCTTCGTGGAAGGTAGCCCGCCTTGTTCTTATCCCTAAGGCTAAGAGCACACCGGGGACCCCTTCTTCTTTCCGACCCCTGTGTATGCTCGACACGGCAGGGAAAGTGCTTGAAAAGCTTTTGCGCGTCAGGCTGACCGAGTCCATCGTCGCTGCGGGGGACTTGTCCCCGCAGCAGTACGGCTTCAGATCCGGTCGCTCTACCATCGATGCTATCCAGGAGGTAGTTGAGGCAGTACGGAGAGCGGAGGACCACAACCACTGGTCGCGCCGCGTGGTCCTTCTCGTCACGCTCGACGTGAAGAACGCTTTCAACTCCGCCAGGTGGAGCGATATGCTGTGGGCGCTTGAGCATACGTTCCAAGTTCCCTCCTACCTCCTGCGTATGATAGAAGCGTATTTGTCAGACCGCGTTCTGTTGTACGACACGACCGAAGGTCAGCGGCGCATTCCCATCACTTCCGGGGCTGCGCAGGGGTCCATTCTCGGACCAGATCTCTGGAACGTGTCCTACGATAGCTTGCTGAGGCTAGACATGCCCGATGAGACCCGCCTCGTTGGCTATGCTGACGACGTCGCTGCCTTGATCGCTGCGAGGAACGTCGAGCAGGCAAAACTGAGGCTCAGCGTAGTAATGGCCAAGGTCAACGGGTGGATGCGAGATCGCGGCTTGTCCCTGGCTATCAGTAAGACGGAGATCGTCGTCCTCACCAAAAAGAGGATAAACACCGTGTTCCCGGTGCAGATAGGTGACGTCACACTCGAGACTAAGCCTGCTGCAAAGTACCTGGGAGTCATGGTCGATAGCAGACTGTCTTTCGGCGAGCAGATCCAGCGCGCCGCCGACAAAGCCGCTAAGGGTGTCGCTGCCCTTGGTAGGCTTATGCCCAATGTCGGCGGTCCTCGTTTCTGCAAGCGCCGTCTGCTCATGACTGCCGTCCAGTCAGTCTTGCTGTGCGGGGCGGAGGTATGGGCTCACGCACTCGAGAAGCGAGTCTTCCGAGACCGGCTTGCCCGAGTCCAGCGTCGAGGAGCTCTGCGGGTCGCTTCGGCCTACCGCACAGTCTCCGAGCCTGCTGTGTTGGTGATCGCCGGAGTCATCCCCGTCCTCTTCCTCGCGAGGGAGAGGCAGGCGATTTACCGGAGGAGGCCTGAAGTGGGCCGGGAAGCAGCTGCCAGGGAAGAGCGCGATCGCAGCTTCGACTCCTGGCAGCGCGACTGGGAAGCCGAGCCGAGGGGACGTTGGACCTTCCAGCTCATACCTTCCGTCCGACCATGGGTGGAACGGCAGCACGGCGAGGTCGATTACTACGTGACCCAGTTTCTTTCTGGGCACGGGTACTTCCGAGCCTATCTGCACCGGATGGGCAAAGTCGCCAGCCCGGACTGTCTGTATTGCCCCGGCATCTCAGACACGTCCGAGCACACCTTCTTTCAGTGCGACCGTTGGCACGTCCGCCGAGCCTCGCTTTCATCTGAGATCGGCGTGGTCGTCAGCCCAAACAACATCGTCGGAGCTATGCTCCAGGGAGAGGGCAACTGGAACTGTGTCCAGCACTATGTCCAGGCCATTCTTCGGGCGAAAAAGGTCGACCTCGATCGGCCTTAATCCTCAGCTTTTCCCCACGGAGGATGCCCTAGTGGCGTAATATCAAAGGCCTTGCCCGAAGTAATGTGTGAAACAGTTCCAGGCTAGTGTCCTCGGTGCCGAGGGAGGTGGTTTAGTCGGTAGTTCACGGGACATCGAGCTCGTGGGAGTCCGACACTACTGAGGGGACAACGAGCCCCTCAGTGTGCGTAAATGCATTCCACCTCCTACCAAAAAAAAAGCAGCCCTAAGTTGGGAATTAAACAATAATATATATATATATATATATATATATATACATATATTAATTAATTAATTAATTTATTTATTTTTTCTGAAAATATTTTAATAATATCGATCATTTTAATACCGATCACCAATGCTATTCATCTAGGCCGTCTTTGTAATATAACAAACGCTTTATTGCTTTTTATAGGATGCTTTTCAGAATTTGAATTAGCTACAACATAAAATATAATAAAGTGCAATTTTTTAAAAATGTATTAAAGCTGACCATTTAAATCACACGCAAATTTTGAATTCGAGCATTTGGCACCTCTAAAAGTTACGTAAACTGTCACCCCCAAAGATTATGACATAAATTCGCCCATGCTGTGGTAAACCTGATTTAAGGCCAAATTATAGGTAATATTCACATTATCTATTAGACAAACTATAGGTAACAGATACAGATAAGTCTTCTCACTTTAAAAGCACAATTCCGCCAGTTTTATCTGCGTTTGATCGAGTCTGATCAATTGAATCAACCATTAATTGCATAGTCTTGATCAATCATTAATTGAATGAAATTAATTTGCACAATTTCAAGCTTATTCATAGTTACTGCAGGCAAAACAACAAGATGGGCGGTGTCGCCATTTATTCTAACATCAACTCCAAAATAAGTGATGTAAAAATTTTATATTTTAGCAATAGTATTAATCAAGATTTTGTTTTTGAATGTGCAGAAATTAGTCTCAACATAAATGGCTCAAATCTGATTATTGCAGGATTGTACAGAACACCAGAAAATCAAAACTTAGAATTATTTTTTGAAAAGTTAAATTCTTTCTTGGGCAATATTTGTAAGACTTCCAATAACGTTTTGATTGCTGGTGACTTTAATATTGATAACTTGAAATCTGATTTGAAGGCCCGAAATTTTAGAAATATTATAAAAAGTTTCGGATTAAACTTGGTACTAAAAACCCCCACAAGGGTTACAGAAACATCGTCGTCATGTATAGATAATTTTATTACAAACTTTGTTAGTTTTAAGGCTGCTGTAACTGTTCCTTTAATATCAGACCATGATGCCATAGTTTTTAGTTTTCCATCCTTAAATAAAAGCAAGCAGAAATACATTTTGAAAAGTGAAAGAGAACTTAAAGAACATAACTTGTTAGAATTAAGACATAGGCTTAGGTTAGAGGATTGGCAGAATGTTTTTAATGTTAATGACATAGATAAGATGTATGATAACTTTTTGGAAACCTTTTTATATTATTTTAATGTATCTTGCCCAATTAAAAAGAAAAAAATCAATCTCTCATTAAAGCAGAAATGGGTCTCCCAGGAAGTTATCCTTGCTAAGGATAAAATGTTTGATATGTTCCATAAATTTAAGAACTCCAAACTGGCAGTTGATAAAATTAGTTATAATGACGCAAAACTTAAATACAAACAAGCAATAGTACAAGCCAAGGCAAATTGGATCGAAGAATCTCTTTCCAATACAAGTAACAAATCCAAACAAACCTGGAAGATCATCGATAAATTCCGTAATAAAGGTCCAAACTTGGTTAAAAACTTAGTTTTAAATGTTGACAATAAAACAGTTAAAAACCCAAATCTGAACTCAGAAGCCATAAATGATTTTTTTGTTAATTTTGCAAGTGGTATTAAACCACCTGTGACTGTAACAACAAATAACCCATTGCCTGCCGTAGATCACTGCCTTTTTTCTAAATTCAATCTCATCAATGAGTCCGATCTTTTAAAACTCTTTTCAAACTTTGCTCCAAAAAACTCAACAGGATTTGATGACATTAGTATGAGGACTCTGAAATTCTGTCAAAATGAAATTGTCAAACCCCTGACTCACATCATCAACGCTTCTCTTGAAAAGGGAATCCTCCCTAAGAGTTGCAAAATTGCCAAAGTCAAACCTCTTTTTAAAAAGGGATCTGAGTCGGACATGGGGAACTATCGTCCGATTTCACTCCTACCTGCCATTTCTAAAATTTTTGAAAGAGTGGTGGGTGAGCAGCTGACCCACTATCTCGAAGAAAATAAACTCATTTGCACCAAACAATACGGCTTTAGGAAAAACAAATCAACTAAATTGGCTCTCATCGATTTTACTAATCAATGTATCGACGCAATGGAAGCTGGTGAATCCGTAATAAGCTGCTTTGCGGATTTATCCAAAGCATTTGATTGTGTTGAACACAAAATTCTTCTCGATAAACTGGGGGCGCTGGGAGTGGGGGGATGTGTCCACCAATGGATTACATCCTTTCTGCACTGCCGCTCACAGTTTGTTGAGATCCAACACCAGTCAAAATTCAAAATCCAAAATTTTCAGTCGAGCAAAAAATTGGTAACCGACGGAGTTCCGCAAGGATCGATTCTTGGCCCGATACTGTTCCTGATATATATAAATGATATAGCGGGGACGGTGTCGGACCAGAATCTTTTCATTTTTGCAGATGATACCACTATTTTCATCAAAAACAAAGACTTGACAAGTCTTGAAATCGAAATCTTTTTCAAAATTAATTCTCTTGCTCAATTCTTTTCCAGCAACGCTTTAAAATTGAACACAGACAAAACTGGGTATCTCTGCATTAGCACGCATCAAAAAAGAATCATTTCTGAAATTGACAAAATCAATGTTTTCATAGGGGATGTTTTGCTGGACCCCACAGATTCAGTCGACTTTCTAGGGGTGAGGTTGGACGATGGTTTGTCATGGTCCGACCAAATCGAGAAAATCGAGAAAAAAATGGCAACTGGGCTTTTTGTCTTAAGAAGAGTAAGCAAACTTTGTAATTTCAACGTTCTCAGAACAGTTTATTTCAGTCTTTTAGAATCACATATAATTTACTCTATAATATTATGGGGTGGTTACAAAACCCTTATCAATAGAATTTTTACTTGGCAGAAAAAAGCTATTAGGACCATTTTTAGTATCCCACCATGGGAACATTGTACAGAATTTTTCAGGCAATTGGGCGTTATGACAGTTCCTTCTTTGTATTTTTATGAATCAGTTATTTATGTAAGAAATCAACAATTAATCAATCAATGTCAAAAAAATCACACTTATGAGACCCGTTTCAAGTCAAGATTCGCTCTTTCACATAAATTATCCGTTTTTGAGAAAAAGCCAGCATATGCTGGTTTGAAGTTCTATGAACTAATTCCCAATTTCATCTCTGGAATTGTGGATGACAAAAAATTTAAAGACACTTTGAAAAAATACCTAATTTTGCACTGTTTTTATACTGTGGACGACCTGATTGACCATATGAAAACCTGTAATGCCAATTGCTCTCTCCTAAGCCTACCATAACCCGACCTAACTTACCATCATAACCTAACCTAACCTTGTGGCTAACGTTGAGTTGGCACATTGACCAGTCCAACGCGTGTCGGCCTACGGATGGAACTATCAAGTAAGCAAGTAAGTAAGTAAGTAAGAGTCAAGAATAGAGTGGCTGCACCAGATGAAGAAGTACGTACCTACCTAATACAGACCGCGGCAACCCAATGCATTTTTGTGGCCGTTTTTTCAGGCGATGTTAAAGTTTGTTGAGCTGTTTTGACTCCCATATTTCACTGATATCAAAAGAAAATGTCCTCAATTTCAAATATTAAGGTCTCAAAGAACAGATATAGCAGATAATTACTTTTATACCAGTCAATTTAGGAAGCAAAACAGACCAACAAACTTGACGCCATGAAAAACGGGCACAAAAATTGCATTAGCTTGTCAATTTGTGCAGACCTTTTTATGTGGCAGGACTGACAGCAATTAAGTATGACGTGTATAACATGATCCCATTTGACCTGTGGAGCCAGAGTTGGGAGTTTGGGAACAGGAGTCCCTCTCTTGTTCTATCCTAACCTATTAGCTTATTTTGTAAAATGTAGCCTAGAGGAGGTCTCCATTTCAAGTACCCTCTGATTGTCAAGATACATTTTGAGCCAGCTGGAGGCTACGGACGAGCGACACTCAGTTTATTCAAGACATCACCAGTTGTTAACATTTTTGGGTTAAATGTTAATTAACCTATGTATCTATTATTCTCTCGACCTTGAGTCGTCCCGACTTTGCCGGGGATATAAATAATAGGTGCTAAAATCAGTGGTTAGCCTTTAGAATTTTTCAAACAATATTAGTAGTCTACCCCCCGATATAGCAGTAACATTGGTTCTTATGGAGTATAAATCCCTTGTTCTGATTGGTCCCCCACCCCTCCTAAGCCCCGCCCCCTTGTTCCGATTGGTCCCCCACCCCTCCTAAGCCCCGCCCCCTTGTTCCGATTGGTCCCCCACCCCTCCCCGGAAACAAGATGGTGGCCGCCGCCCCCGTTTTTGATGTCATCAAGATGGCGGCGCCCACGTGAGCATGTGTTCTAACCTAACTTTTTCCGACCACGTGTGTTTTGGCGCGCTTTTTGAATTTTACCGCCTTTTCTCCGGGCTGTTGACGTCATCAAGATGGTGGTGTCCATGTGGGAATGTGTAGTTTGATTGTTCGTTACCAGATGGTGTTATAAAAATTTCACACTGCCGTGGCCGGGTTTCGAACCCGGGTCTCTGAGTTGGCGTGCTTCCGCGCTAACCACTAGGCCAAGACGCTGTTGTCCTGTCTTAGTGATTTTGTGGTGTATGAGAGGGTGAACCGAATTTAACTCGCGTTTCCCGCTGATGCGGTGGTGTAGTTCGATCGTGGTTCGAGGTGGTGTTTGCACTGCATTGCCGACCTGTTCCTTGCTCTGCGGCGTGGTTCGATCCTACCCAATGAATTATATGAATGTCTTACTCTATGGAGCTATATATTATTTTTTTTATATAGACTATGTTACTCTATGGAACTATACATTATATGATATATGGATCGTGGAGATATAGCAGAAATAATGTCATCAGCTGTGCCAGCGGTCATGGGACCGTGACGTCATCAGTCCCGTGATCTGCATCTGTCACGTGATCCGTCAATCAAAAGATGACGTAATTTTTTGGTGTTCATAATCTAACTTTTTAGGGGTAGTTTTTTAAATGTTATAATTTAGCGCTTAGGACCCCTTAAAGCGTTTCATATGAGCAAACTTAATTTTTGTTCAAAAATGATCAGTTGGGCAGGATATGATAAGGATAACATAGTGAGATAAGGTGGTTTGTGGTTTCCGGGTAATGGAACGGGTTATCAACATGACATCCGGAACCACATGACTCTGGAGGAAAAGTGTTATCGGTACAACATCCGGGATGTGGTTCTTTGTCTGTTCAGCTATTATCTTAGTGGGGAGGAAGTTCTGATTATTTACTGGTTAACAACTTTCTTCACTCATTCTGTTCCTGACTTTTGAGTCGTTCAGAGGTGTTTGTGCTGTGCTCGGGTGTTGTGAAATATTATTGTGAGTATTTGAAATTTATTTTTTTATTTTTGTAAAACAATTTTAATAGTTTTAACTTAGATAACGGATTGATTAATTTTTGAAATACCTTTGGCTATCATTATCTAAATTTATAACGACCCTATAAAAATGGCTGATAGTGTTGGATCTAGCTCCTCAACTACTGAGATTGAGATGGCGGAGCCTTCATTTAGTGTGGAGGAGTCTAATGTTGAACCTGTTCATTTGTTTGCTAAAGATGAAACTTATGTGAAAAAATTCAGGCTGTATGGGTCCAGAATTACTTTTAAATTTTCTAACCCTCCTCCTGAAACCAATGAAATTGATTGGCTAAGACAAGGTTTTGCAAAAATAGTAAAACAAATGAAAGAACAAGCCCATGAAAACGACCAGCTTGGGTTTACTTTGCAGAGTCTAAATTTAAAAAGTAAAGATCCGGGTTATGTTGCTTTTCGCCCTGCCGGGGAAGTTGATGAAGATATCCTTTGGCAAATTTTTGGGGGTATTGTCCAATCCAATTCTGAAAATAATAATTCCACTGATACTTTTAAAGTAGAATGTGAATCTCCCTGTCGGTTCTGGTACCCGTAAAAGGCCTGGCCTCTACAACACCTTTGAGGAAGAGTGTAAAGCAAGACGAGGAATTGTAGTCATTAAAAACAAAGATAATTTATGTCTCCCTAGAGCTATAGTTGTAGGCAAGGCGTATGTGAAGAATGATCCTCAATACAAGGCTATCCGCCAGGATGATGGTATGAGGCAAACTTTAAGAGCTAAAAAGCTTATGGCTAAGTCTCAAGTTGAAATACCAGAGGGGGGAGCAGACATCTCAGAATTGGAAAAATTCCAGTCTTATCTGAAAGATTTCAAAATTACCGTATATAATTACGACACTAAAGGCCGTGATGTCTACTTTGAAGGAAATGTTGAGAACCCAAAATTCAAAATTAATTTGTTGTTTCATAATGGCCACTACAATGTAATTACAAGTCTAATTGCTGCTTTTGTATGTAAGTATTTTTGTGAAGCTTGCCATGTCCCCTATGACCATAAGGGTGAGCATAGGTGTTCTAATCTTTGTCCCTATTGTCAAACCATCTCGCCTCCCTGTAAGGAGGAGCATGGGGGGATAACTTGTCCAAAATGTAACTTGACACTGAGAAACCAGCACTGCTTTATCGCCCATCAGGCTGATAGGTGCAAAGTTGTGAAAAAATGCCTTGACTGTTGGAAACTGATTTCTTATAGGGAAAGGTCCACACCCCACAAGTGTGGAGAAGTATTCTGTAAGCCTTGTGGAACATACATGGATCCTAACCATAAATGTTACATGAGGCGTAATGATGGCAAACCAAAATCTAAAGACTTTCTTTTTATTTTCTTTGATTTGGAGACTCGCCAGGACGAGTCCCTCCCCTCTGACCCAGAACAAAAAATTCATTAAGTAAATCTATGTGTTTCCCAACAGTTTTGCTACCAATGCATTGATGGAAAATTTTGCATGGCTTGTAAGAACCGTATGAGAGTCTTCAACTCTAATCCGGTTCAGCAGTTCATGGACTATGTCTTGCAGGTACGCAGACAATTCAAACATGTTTGTGTAATCGCCCACAATGGCCAAGGCTTTGATTTCCAGTTTTTGCTCAAGTATGTGCTGGAGGAAACAAAGTTCACTCCTGAATTGATCATGAGGGGTTCTAAAATCATTTTGATGGAATTGGACAATGTGAGGTTTGTGGACTCACTAAGCTATTTCCCCATGGCCCTCTCTGCACTCCCCAAAGCTTTTGACCTGCCTCCCGAAAGAAAGAAGGGCTACTTCCCCCACTTGTTCAACACTCTTGCGAACCAGAACTATGTAGGCCCTATGCCTGATAAACAGTATTATTGCCCTGAAACCATGTTTGAGAAGTCCCATAAGGACTTTGAAAACTGGTACAATGAAAAAGTCTCAGAAAACTATGTCTTTGATTTTCAAAAAGAACTGTTGGAGTACTGCATCTCTGATGTGGAAATCCTAGCCCAAGCCTGTCTTAAATTTAGATCAATATTCCTCCAAGAGTGTAATGTTGATCCTTTTCTTGAGGCTGTTACCATCGCTAGTGCTTGCAACCTGGCCTTCCGCCGAAACTTTTTAAAGCCTCACACTATTGGTATCATCCCAAAGAACGGTTACCGTTTTGTGGATAACCAGTCGGCTGCTGCCATACAGTGGCTAAGCTGGGAAGAAGAAAAGCGTGGAGTGAGAATTGAACATGCCGGGCGGGGAAAAGAAGTTAGGATTTCTGGCTCAAAAGTCGATGGATTTGACGGAGAGCGAATCTATGAGTTCCACGGGTGCTATTGGCATGGATGCCCCAAATGTTTTCCTTACAACAGAGAGGCTCCGCTGAAGGAGGATCCCTCTGATTCACTCCACCTGAGGTTTGAAAGAACCAAGTCTAAAATTGCAAAGTTTGAAGACTACGAGGTAGTCGAGATGTGGGAGTGTGAGTTTTGTAAAATAAAGAAACAGCAAAAACTTAAACACTTGGATTCACTCCCCATTCTTAATAACCTTCCCCTTGACCCTAGGCAGGCGTTCTTTGGAGGCAGAACTGGCAATGCAAAGACTTACCACAAATGTGAGGAGGGAGAAACCATACAGTATGTAGATGTGTGCTCTCTCTATCCGTATGTGTGTAAGTATGGAAAATACCCTCTAGGTCATCCAACCATCTATGTTGGGGATAATGAGTGCAGACAGAGGGGGCTTGAAGTAGATGGTTTGCTAAAGTGTAAAGTCCTGCCCCCTAGGGATCTCTACCATCCAGTACTCCCGGCTAAGATGAACAATAAGTTGATGTTTGTACTGTGCCGTACATGTGGGGAAGAGATGAACCAAGAAGACTGTAACCATGAGAGCCAAGACAGAGCATTAGTAGGGACCTGGACAATGGATGAAATAAGAAAGGCTGTAGAGAAGGGCTATGTTATCTTGGACATGTACGAGCTGTGGGAGTACGAGGTAGCCACATATGAGAAGTGAGGCCTCTTCACTGATTTTATCAATAAATTTTTGAAAATGAAACAGGAAGCATCGGGGTATCCAGAATGGTGTAAGACTGAGGAAGACAAAGACAAGTACATTGCAGACTATTTTCAACATGAAGGGGTGAAATTGGAGAAGGACAAAATTGCTAAGAATGGGGGTTTGAGATCATTGGCCAAGTTGATGTTGAACAGTTTTTGGGGTAAATTTGGACAGAGGGAGAACCAGACCAAAGCATCAATCGTCCGAGAATCCAAAGAACTGTTTAGAATGCTAACTACACCGGAGATTCAAGTTAACAGATTACAGATTATAAATGATGAAGTGGTACTGGTTAGCTGGGAGTATATCGAAGAATTTGGGGAGCCCCTTAGTAATGTCAACGTTGTGATTGCTGCATACACCACAGCTCAGGCCAGATTAAAATTGTATGAATATTTAGAAGCTTTAGGATATCAAGTCCTTTATTATGATACTGACAGTGTGGTCTACTACTTCCGAGGAGGACTTTACAGGGTACCCACGGGAGATTACCTCGGGGAGATGACTGATGAGCTGGTCGAATACGGGCCTGGATCTTTCATTGTTGAATTTGTATCCGGGGGGCCAAAGACCTATGTATACCTTGTCTGGTCAACCAACAAACAAGCTCTGGTTCCTGTTTGTAAGATAAAAGGACTAACCCTCAACTTTAAAACCTCTCAGACTCTTAACTTTGAAAAATTAAAAGAAATGGTGTTAAGTGAAACCAGACAGACCTTAGAAATTAATGAGTCTAGGATTCGAAGAACTAAAGATAAAAATATTGTAACCATAAATGAGACCAAAGTTTTCAAAATTACAGGTCCAAAGAGGAAGCTCGAGGGTGAGTGTGACACTCTTCCCTTTGGCTATAAAGTTCAAAGACTACAGTGAGTTGCAAACATGGCATCCCAAGACTTTCAATTTGATAGATTTACTTTGATTATTTGGAATAGTATTAATTGTATAAAAGAATTGGCTCATTTGAATTTACCTAAAGAATTATTTGAATATTTTGTAAAAATGTACTGGCTAATGGAGACAGGTCAAATTGAAATACCGTTCAAGGAATTATGGTGTTTATGTGTTCACCCCGAGTCTTATAACTCTTATGAGGATTTTCTAAAGGCCATGTATGATTGTATTAATGACTCATACTGATTTTACCCAGTTAGTGACCTTGAAAAATTTAAGCTCCCTCAATAATTGCATTACTCTGGCCATTTTGGCTGCTGCTCTCGCTGAGGTAAGACATCTCTGCTCCTTTAATATAACCTCAATTTCATAGTTGAAAATGTCTAGCCTTACTGCGTTTGTATTTAACAACCAACCAGTAATGGTAATATTTGATAGGGAAAATAACCCCTGGTTCAAAGGGAAAGATGTAGCTGAAATTCTTGGCTATGCAAGACCTAGAAAAGCAATAAATGATCATGTCAAATCAAAGTACTGTAAGACAACACCGGAAGTGAAGAGCATCGATTCGGTGCTCTCTTTAAATATTCATCCTCATACAGTATTTATTAATGAACCCGGTTTATATCAGTTGATCCTTTCATCCAAACTTCAAATTGCTGAAAAATTTCAAGACTGGGTATTTGAAGAGGTCCTACCTTCTATTAGAAAACGTGGAGAATATAAACTAAGACAAGAAAATACTGAACTGTTACAATCTCTTTCAAAGTCTCTTCAAACTAACTATCAACTCAATCAAATGAACTCTGAGATGAAAGCTGCTAATGATAGAATTTGTAAAGAAAACCAAACTCTAAATGAATCTCTAAAAGAACAGACACCAAAGGTGGCCGTGTTCCCTGCTGATGATAATCTAGCTCATGTTCTTTGTGTTTTAATTAGAGACACCCTACAAAAAACTCATGGTATGTGTGAGTACAAGTGCATCCGCACAGAAAAGAGACGTTTCCAAACGGCTCTAAAAAAGGCAAAAAATGAAGGCTTTGTGCCTTGTTTTATCAGATCCCCTGTCCCTAATGGTATTAACATTTTGAATAAAGCAAAAGAATTCATGTACAACAATGGCATGTGCTATGAGACTGCCTTTAATAATGTATTAACGCCATACAACTTTGTAAATGTAATTGAACTTATCATGAGACATAATTAAAGTACCCCACTGTGTGAATGTGTGTATGTGAGAAGTTAGTAAGGCTGAGTCTTGAAAGCTTCTATTCTGTGGACAGACACCTGCATAAAGGCTGACTTAAAAAATCATAAGTCCACTTGCAGATGGCGGGTTGGCTTAGTTGCCGTAGAAAATGATTTCCCGCGTCTGCCACAGACAAGGACTTGACGTCCGGTGTGAATGTGGATCAAGGGTCTAGTACACTGTGGCGCCTAGAACTTAGAAAATTCTAGGTTACACCTTTGAACAGCCCAGAGTGAATGAAGGTCCCTGGCGCGGTGTAAAAGCCCGTAAACCTGAATGAAGGTCACTGGCGCGGTGTAAAAGCCCGTAAACCTGAATGATAGGGCAAAGTTGATAGTCTGGCTCTTGGGTCATTCAATCAAACTGCCCGGTGGGGTAAATTAATTATTGTGTAAAAACATGGAGGAGGAGGCAACTAGCTTATTTTTGGAAGGCCTTCACGGGTCATAGCGGTGGTGGGGCTATGACTATTCAATAAAAAACTCTTTCCTTGGTTTGCTCAAAGGGAGAGGACATTAGTTCATACTGGGTGAAAGCGGGAAAACTGAGTGAAGTTTTTCTGGACTGGCTCATGTATGGAATAATGTTTAACCTGGGTGTGTAAACACGAGTGGTCTCAAACCCCACTCAAGCAAACACTACATAATGGACCTGAGGAAAAAGGTGATGGTTAGTCAACTGTAATCACAGTTCTGCTCAGTATAGATTGAGCGCTGCTACAGTCCAGAGGGTTGGTAAGTATGGCATTTTGTATGATTGAAACTTTAGCAGACAAGCTCTTTGTTCTAGCTATACTTGTCGCAAGTATGATGTTTATTTATTTGATGCGTGTTACAGATGTGAGTGTATTGAATAACTCTATAAAACTAATGTTAGAGGAATGAATTGCATCATTATTAAAATGGATGCAAAGAAAGCTATAGCTGAAGAGCTGCATAGACCAGCTAGGAGAAATTATCCTAGGCGTAAAGTTACTTTAAAATCACTCAAAGATCTTTATCAAGCTGATCTCGTTGAAATGCAGCCTTATGCCAAGCTAAATAAGGGGTACAGGTACAGTAGAACCTCGATTAACCGTCACTCTTTTATCCGTCACTCTCTGTTATCCGTCACTGCTTCCGGGCTCGCAATATGTTGTAAATTGGCGTCGCGCAAAGCACGGAAGAAAGTGCAAGCGCCATTGTGATCGAACGCGACTGTCCGCGGCTAATGACCTTGAGTTTACGCCGAAAATCACCACTCCCACGCAAGGAGTGGTATGGGGGTGAGCAAGTTATTTATTACTCATTGGCATGTTGATTTTTTTGGCTATACGACATGCCTCGTAGTTCAGCGTTACATGGTGTTTGCTCTTACACAGTGTGTAGGTAGATACGTAATGTTAATCAACTGCAGTACAGTAACTGTTGATTGTTAATGATGGCTGAAAAACGAAAACGAGTCGTACTAGGGCAGGACCAAAAAATCGAAATTATTAAACGTTTGGGGAAGGGCGAAACAGCTACAAGTATCGAGCTGATTTATGGTGATGACGGCCTATCTTTTAATGTGAGGTTATGTAATTCCTTACGAACACTGAATGAGCTCAACATACAGTTTAGAAGGTCTGTAATTACCATTTTATGAATGTAATTTAAATATTAATATGTATTATCCACTTATACAGGGTTTAATTTCTTCCGAAATATTTTAAATCTACGTATTGAACAGGTTTATAGTTAATTTCTGTTAACCGTCTATTCTCTTAACCGTCATACTCCCGGTCCCGAGAGTGACGGTTAATCAAGGTTCTACTGTATATCCTTACTATGATTAATTGTCTATCTAAATTTGCATTTGCTATTCCCCTAAAGGACAAATCGGGACTCGAAGTTGCCAAGGCCTTAGAGCCAATTTTAGCTAAATATAAAATGAAAAACTTTCACACAGATCAGGGTACAGAGTGGTTTAACAAACACGTCAATGCTTTAATGAAGAAATATAAAATTAATCACTATCACACCTTTTCCGAACTCAAAGCTAGTATTGTTGAGAGATTAAACAGAACATTAAAGTCAAAAATGTACAAACTTTTTACCGCTAGAGGCAGCTATGAGTGGATTAGTATACTCCCAGAAATTGTCAAGTCGTACAACAACACTAAACATAGAACTATAGGTATGAAACCAAAAGATGTCAGACAAAAACATGTTAAAGATATTTTAAAAAGAATCAACAAAGTTAAGAGTCAAAAATTCAAAAAACCAAAATTTCAGTTGGGGGATTAGTAAAAATAAAAAGACTTTTAAAAAGGGTTATCTTCCCAACTGGACAAATGAGACATTTAAAATTTACGCTATTAAACCAACAAAACCAGTTACATATATTCTTCAAGACTCTAGAGGAGAGGTTCTTAAAGGGGGATTTTATGCTGAAGAAATCAGCAAGTCTAAGACTGGTGATGTTTATTTGGTGGAAAAAGTGCTGCGGAGAAAGGGTTCCAAGTTACTTGTGAGGTGGAAGGGATATGATAGCAGCCACGACAGTTGGATTGATAGCAAGAACTTGGTTTGACTCATGTGGGTGTCAGCGTTTGGGAAGTATATATCTCTTTGTAATCAACTTTGAGTAACCAGTTAGGATGCAGATTGAGAAGCAGGAAGTTGAATTTCCTATTCAAAACTTTGACCAATATATCGGATCAGGCATGGTTAAAAAGAATAAACATGGGCCTTTATTGCCCGATTCTATACGTTGTATAATTTGTGGGCCGAGTTCATCTGGTAAAACTAACGTTTTATTTAATTTATTATTTGACCCAAACGGGTTGAGGTTTGAGAATATTTATGTATTTTCAAAATCGCTATATCAGTCAAAGTATCAGTTTTTGAAAAAAGTACTGCCGAGAGAAGTAGGTTATTTTGCCTTTGATGACAACAACCTAGTTATCCATCCTAATGAAGCTAAGCCTAATTCAATTATGATCTTTGACGATATTTCCTGCGAAAAACATAATTCCATTAAAAGTTACTTTACGATGGCAAGGCATAAAAATATTGATACATTTTACCTGGGACAAACATACAGTGCTATACCAAAACAATTGGTACGAAATAATTGTAATTTTGTTATTTTATTCAAACAAGATGAAATGAACTTAAAACATATTTATAATGACCACATCACTACTGACATGTCTTTCGATAAGTTTAAACAACTGTGTGCCAAGTCCTGGCAGGATAACTTTGGGTTCTTGGTGATTGACAAGACCTCTGATCCGTATAAGGGAAGGTATCGAATTGGAATGGACACTTTTGTAACAGAAACATAATGGTTAGGATTTATGCATATAATGACCTGAGAGGGTTAAAAAAAACGCTATATGATCCCAAGGTTTGATAGTAGAGAGGGAAGTTATTGTAGAGGACTGAATGTTAGGGCCGGTGTTTCACTATTGAATATAATCAATTTCTTAATAAGACACGAGAAACAGGCTTTATTCTTCAGACGGGTAGAAATGCCTTAAAACTGTGCATACAGCTGAGGATATATCATTTCCAATTATGGAGCAGAGTGGTAAACACCTGAAGGCTCGGCTCATTGAGCTAAGAAATGCTATAAAACGCAAATATCAAATGTTCAAGGATGGAACGGAAGAAAATGAATTAATGTTAGAAAGACAGTATAAGCCCTTATTAAAAGAACTTAGGAAAAGCAATCCACAAGATGCTATGGACATTAAGACTGAACAAAAGAGTATTAAACAGGAAAAGGAAGAGCCAATGGAGTACGATGACTCTGAAGAAGAAGAAGAATCATTTGAATCAACACCAAAAGCAAGAGAGGAATTTGTACCATCAAGAGCTTCAACACCCAACCTCCAGGGGGATTTGCCAGACTTGGTATCTAATGAAGAAGACTTGGCCACAACTACCCAGTTTATAAATGAATATTTTCAAAATCCTATAACAAAGGAATATATGACTTGGTTTATAAAAGATGCTGGTCCGAAGAAAATTATCGACTATACCTTTGGTCCACGTTATGAAAATGACAAACTAATGATTGGAAGTAAAGAGTTGGACTTTGATGACGATGGAAATATAATTATCGGCGGTACTAGGTATGGAAGTTCACCTGGATTATATGAACTTATTTTTAAAAGAGTACCTGATAGTACAGTGTTCAATGGTGATGATTTAAATACTTATAAAAGTATCATGATTAATACAAATGTTCACAGGGAAGGATACAAGTTTGATGGTAGGGTTAAAGCTAGTAAAAGTACAAAATACACAAAAATTATGAAGCCATTGTTTCCCTCCTCCTCCTCTAGCAGTAGTGGAAAAGGATTGCAATGGAAAACAATAAAGACCAATGATATTATACACTGGGATGATCCAAACGAGTTGGTTGAGAGACTAAGGCACATTGCCATGTCCACCGAGAGTGGTAACCGAGGAGTGCATACTAATGAAATATTGAGTATTATAGAAGAATTGAGAGAAGCTGGATACGTTAGAGGAGCGGGAAACAGTAGATTTAAAGCTTTACTATATTGAAGTTGCAGTCGCAGCCGCAGCCACAGCCACGGATATATTGAGCGTGATAGAAGAAGAAGAATTAAGAGCTGGATACATAAAAGGATCAAGGAACAGTAGATTTAAAGTATTACTACGATGACTATTGACAAGTTTGGACGTAGCTTAAAAGCCCGTGGCAAGGATCTTAAGGGTCCCAAGGGCGAAGGTTTCAATTTAACATCCGACGGTAACTATGATATGCAAACTAAAAGACTTTGTAACTTGGCTATACCTTTGGAACCACCTGATGCAGCAACAAAGAGCTATGTGGATGGAAACTGTATACCTTATACAAAATATAAATACAATATGAGAAAGAAGAGAGTTTCCAATATCGGTGACCCAGTAGACCCTATGGATGCTGTAAACCTGCAAAGCCTGAATAAACTAAGTATGATACTTAGTAATGAGCACTATGATGCTCAGAACAAGCAAATAAAAAACTCTGCGATACCCACTGAATCAAATGATGCGGCTACCAAAGGATATGTTGACCAAACCTGTAGTAACAACCTTTTACCATTAACTACTAACCTTGCAGAGGTAGTGTCTGGTATTACTCAAATCAAAACTAAACTGGCTAAATGCGAAGGGTTAATCATTAGTAATAAGGACTATCACGATAAGCAACTGAAAAAGTTTGGAGTATATGTATACAACTATATCAATCAAAAACAAACTGGTAGAGCAGCTATTTTACCGAAAGCTGGCGTAAATGATTACTTAAATTGGGAAGAATTGTTTAAAATATCATCTGAAACACCACCACCACCAGCTGGTGGACTACCACTTGATGTACATCTCCCATTAGAGGAAAGTGGTGACGATACAGACTATTACAGAGATAGAAGGATTTAACCTTATAAATATAAGTAGACTTTCTATAGTTTGTCAGAAGCTACCAAACCCTCATCTATTGTGTACCCCCTGTATTCAAGTGGTGATTAGATATTTACAATATAATGGGTAAGACCAAAACAGACGCAATCAGACGTAGACAAGCAGTCAAACGGGGTGGAGGTATAGTTTCATCTGTCCTGAACAAGGCAATCGATCTATTACCTATAGAACTTCATATACCCGGTGGTTATCAATATTGCGGACCGGGAACTAGATTAAAGCAGAGATTAGCTAGAGGAGACCCGGGAATCAATAAATTAGACCAAGCCTGTAAGGAACACGATATAGCATACTCAAGATACAAAGATTCAGAGAGACGTAGACAGGCAGACCAGGAGTTAGCGGAACGCGCTTGGAAAAGATTTAAAGCCTCAGACGCATCAGTAGGAGAGAGAGAGAGCAGAAGCTTGGGCGGTGACAACAGCTATGAAGGCAAAGTCGAAACTAGGTGGTGGCCGTAGGAAGAAACGCGGTGTAAAAAGATCAAGAGGCAAAGGACTTTATTTAAGACCATATAGAAAGGAAGTTGCAGGCAAAAGCAAGAAGAAGAAGAGACCTCAGAAGAAAAAAAATCTTCTCAATACCGATAAAACCTCTTACCAACTATGACTTGATCAAGTATGCAAAACTTTTGAAAATTCCACATTTCAGAGGGGTTTACATGCGAGACGGCTTACCTAAATACCAGAGGAAATTTGAATCAGCAATTATTAATTTGGACAGTTCATTAGGCCAAGGAACTCATTGGGTATGTTACAAAAAAATCGATAAAAAAGTTTACTACTACGATAGTTTTGGGAACCTGAGACCACCACTTGAAATAACCAAGTATCTGACTGGGTGTGATATTCACTATAATTATGAGAGACAACAAAGTTTTGATTCAGTGATTTGTGGCCACCTGTGCTTGAAGTTCCTTTGCAATGATGTTTTGCCTAACAGGGACCACTAGTATTTTATCTCATGAATTGACATTTCCAATTGATGTAAGCAGTGGGGACTGGGAAATGGGTTTACTAGAGTTGACAACTTATAACTCTATACCAAACATTGGGAAAGGTATTAATGATGAGTTTTATTATGGCGATAATCAAAAAATAACTATACCTGAAGGATCCTATGAAATTGAAGACATTGAAAAATTTTTAGTCTCCAAACTTCCAAAAAATGTTAAGTTTACATTAAAGCCTAATAATAACACTTTACAGTCTGAACTGTTTTGCTCTGAGCTTGTAGACTTTGAAAAAAGGGAAAAGTTGGGGAAAATGTTGGGTTTTAAGAAAAGAGTGTATAAAGCCAATGAGCATCATGTTTCTGAATTACCCGTGGATATAATCAGAGTCAATTCGATACAAGTAGAGTGTAATGTCACACGTGGGTCTTACTTGAACGGTATTGAGGGACATGTAATACATGAATTCTATCCGTCAGATCCACCTGGCTATAAAATTATTGAGATACCTCGAAATGTAATCTATTTGCCTGTGATCAGTCAGAGGATAAACAACTTGACAGTGTCTTTAAAAGATCAAGACGGAGATTTAGTTAATTTTCGCGGAGAGAGAATCTCAGTGAGACTACATCTTAGACGCAATAATGGGTCTGGTGTTTAGGGATACACCCCTGGAGGGTAGCTTCAGTGGTGTTCAGAAATCCGTTGGGTTAAGTTGTAAAAATATTAAGTTTCTCCGCTCTCTTGGTTTCAAAGTATTTCAAAATGGCCATGTTATCAATAGACAACAAGGTCTTGTACGATGATTCTGTCACTGGGCTGGAATTTCATACACATCAGCCTTATGCTTCAACTACTTATAAATCAAATGATGAGATCTGCATTCCAGTGCTCCAACAAGACATAATAACTGCTCCATTTGAAAGCTATATTCTAATTCACGGTAAAGTTAGTGCCAAAAAAGCTGATGGAACAGCTCAAGATGTTTCATTGATTAACAACGCAATAGCATTTTTGTTTGAAGAAATACGCTACGAAATTTGCGGTAAAGAAATAGACAGAACAAAAAATGTAGATATTACTACAACTTTAAAAAATCTTATTTCAATCCGAGAAGAGGAGAGAAACTCCTTAATTAACGCTTGCTGGCTAGGCCCTGGCAAAAAGACCGATAAAACAACAGAATTTACATATTCCATACCACTAAGACTTTTACTTGGTTTTGCTGAGGATTACAAGAAGGTAATGGTAAATGTTAAACAAGAGTTGTTTTTTTTGCGCTCGGCTAGAGATGAAAATGCAGTTATAACAACAGCAGTTGGTACTTTAACCATGGACATTGAAAAAATGTACTGGCGGCTACCTCATGTCACACTTAACGATGGCCAAAAACTTAAAATGTTTAAGCTTATTGAAAACGATGCAGCAATACACATCCCGTTTCGCCAGTGGGAGTTAATCGAGTACCCGACTCTTCCAACAACTGATACAATTTCTTGGGCACTAAAAACAAGTAATCAGACTGAAAAGCCTCGGTATATTGTGTTAGCCTTCCAAACCGATAGAAAAAACGATTTAACTAAAGATATATCTCAATTTGATGCTTGCGATCTACTTGATGTTAAACTATACTTAAACTCAAATTTTTATCCTTATGATAACATACGCGGGAACACCTGCTTATTTTATGATATGTATGCAAATTTTCAGAGTTCATACTATGGTAGGGTTGGTTCACCTGTGTTAAACTTTGATGATTTCAAAACAAAGTGCCCTTTGTACCTCATTGACTGCTCGAAGCAAGATGATTCGATTAAAACAGGCCCGGTAGATGTCAGACTTGAGATTCAAGCTAAAAATGCCTTCCCAGCCAGTACTACTGCTTATTGCCTGATAATTCACGACGCTCATTGCTCGTACACACCCATCACTGGGGATGTAAGGAAGGTTACGGGGTAGGAGCAGATTGATTAGTTCGAAGCCAGCAGTCACATGGATTGGGTGCTTATAGAGTTTTATGATAAAGAAAACACTTTACTTGATACAGTAAGATTATGTATTGATTGTTTTCTTAAAGACTATGGTGATAAAACTTTCGAAGCTTCACCCGGTACTTTTAAAACTATTGTAAAATTACGTAAACATGATCACTATAAGGCTATGATAGAAATAATAGAGGGTGAATTATCACAAAGCAGGGATCAATCTTTAGCTAGCTCTCAGTGAGTAAACATCATGGCTCTATCAGAAGACAGCATCGCTGCAGTTTTTGTAACTTTATTCAGAGATGGTAGGGTGGTTAAAAAATTTGAATATCATGGATATCCGTTGCGTTTGAACATTAAAGAAAATTATAATTTTACACAGATCCGTCTTGAGCCTATGTCCTGTGAAGCCATGAAACTCAGCGGGTTTCCCATAGATATTAATAAAGTTAACTATTTTTCCAAATTTAATAAAATTGACTGTTGGGCTTGTAAGCATGAATTTGATTGGGATATTAACTCGCGTCAAAGTACACATATGACACGTGGGCTAAATGAATATGCAATCAACCTAAGAAATTATAACATAAACAATATTGAAAGTGTGGTCATACAGTTACGTAATTCGAGGTACAATGACTCTGACGATGGGGAAGAATTTAGACCTATTTTTGATTACTATTCTGACAAAGAGTCATCAACCATTAAGCATGAGGATAAGGGAGTAGATGTATGCGGGATTAGAGATTAGTCCGGGATCAGCGCTGGAAGAGGTAACATCATGTCTCGTCACGGGTGGATTGAAATTGAATTTTACACTTCAAACGGGGGTTTGGTAAAAAAACATTACTTAGACAGTAATTACCTAGCTCCTGTTGAGGGAAAATTTTCTATTCCTCCCGGGGCTCAAAACATTAAAGTAAAATGGCAAACCACAGGCCGCATATCGTCTTATTCATCCTCCTCCTCCTCCTCTGACGAATATTTCTCATCGGAGGAAGAGGGGGAGGGGGTGGTTCTAGCTGAGGGTATTTTAGCTAAAGGGGTCAGTAGCAGACATGTCATCACCGGAGACAGAGGTAAGTACCGAGGTAAGCACCGAGCCCATACCTATTCCAAAGGGCAAAGAACCTATAAATCTTTTAACCGGGGTTCTGTTAAAGTCAGTTTACTTTTTGGATGTCGAGCTAACAAAGTGCGCTGTGACTGGGGTCTTTAAAAACCGTGATAATAGTTTGGGATTTTTAATCAAAGGTAAAAAGGGCTGTGTGTTTTGGTCATATGACAGTTTTTATCAGGCATGCGATAGTTTCAATTTAATTACTCTAGCACTGTTGGGAAAATATTCATACTGTTATAAGACAAACACCGGTGAGTGTATTAAAGTTCACAGCATCTTTGGCAATTTCTATGCAACTGTTTCTGATGGTGAACACTCTGTGACCCTCAATGGGTATGAGTGGGACCAACTAGTAAAAAATGTTCCCTTAATTTGCCGCGGTCTCTTAGAGTTGTTATATATCGAAGATATAATCAAAGTTTACATTGATCAAGTACTAGCTGACGCCGAACACCGCACAGACCAGCTACCTTCTAGCGTTGCTGACCGTCTATACAGCGAGTTGTCACTATGGAGGCAGTAGTCGAATTTCACGGGTTTAAAGACAATAATAATATGTTTATAGTTAAAGAGTTTGCTATTGTTGGGAAATCTTACAGGGCCCAACTCGTGTTCAAACCTCCTTTTGACTATGATATTTTAAATAGTAAAATGAAGCGAACAGCTCGCTGGCTAACTCGTCACTTTCACCACATTAAGTGGGAGGAAGGTGATGTTCATTACAGTAAAGAATTGATTGAGAACTTGTGTAGGCCATTTGAGGCTATTCACACTAAAGGCCTGGAAAAGGCAAAATTTTTAAGACAGTTTCACGATAATGTACTAGAGATAGATGAAAGTTTGTATATAGATAATGATATTACAGTAGATTGTATAGTTAAGCGACATAAATTAAATAGCGAGAATTGCGCCTTAAAATCGGCGCAATTTTATGCTGAGAAAGTATTATAAGTCTCTTACATATATTTTTGGTATATCCAAGATGGGAATGAATGTGTGGGGCTTAGTAGACTGTGGCGCTTAGAACCGAGGAAGTTTTAAGCTACACCTTTGAACAGCCCAGTGTGTGTGTGTGTGTGTGTGTGTGTGTGTGTGTGTGTGTGTGTGTGTGTGTGTGTGGGAGATTGCGACCTGCTCAACAGGCCAGCGTAAAACCTGTAAGACCATGGGGCAAGTAAAAGAGGTTTGGATAACACCTAGAAAACGTGAAATGTTTCCCTCCAGAGCAAATCTCCAAGTATGAATGTTTTATGGTACAGTGTTCACCATCAGGCTAGCGGAAAACCTGTAAGACCACGGGTGAACAAGGGTTTGGATAACACCTAGAAAACGTGAAATGTTTCCCCTAGTACCTACTACCCATCTTTAGGATTACCTTAGTATTTGTAAGAGACAAAAAAATATAAAAATTAAAGAAATCCTCTGTTTGTCTAAGTAAATGGAGGGGTTATAGGCCAAACTAAAAGGACACAGTCCAAGTAAATGGCTAAATACCTCATACATAATGAACAGACCAACAGAGGGCAAAAAAATATAAAAACAAAAAATTCTGTCAACCTTCTAGGCTATATGAACGGATAATATCCAAGTAAATAGCCTCACGGGGAAGACAGAACAAAAAAATATCGGAGGCAGCAAATTGTTATGGAATGGTTGCCACGAGCCACTGCGATGGTTGGGGCAGTGGTTTAAAAAAGTGAGAATAGGCCTACTGGGGATACTCACTATAATAAAAAACGCGCCGACGCTCATACGGCCTAGCCTAACGGCTTACCGTGGTGTGGAAACGGAGCAAACACTAACAATTAGCCAAATTCTCTAAATCATGTGCATCGCCATCTTGGACATCCACAACAGTTACAGACATAGATAAACATGATTACCTCGGTCAGCATACTCCAACTCAAAGACCAGGGTTCCCGACAACAACGGTAACATTTTTAAAACACCGATAGGAAATCGCCGCCGCCATCTTGATGATGTCAAAAGCTCGCTAAAACACATATGGTCAAGATAAAAAACATGAGCCATCTTAATGATAGGAGGGGTGGGGAACCACCAGTCCGGATAATGTGGGGTCCGGATAATCCGAGGTGTACTGTAATTAAGGTTAAAAATGACGTCATCTTTTGACTGACGGATCACGTGACACATGCAGATCACGGGACTGATGACGTCACGGTCCCATGACCGCTGGCACAGCTGATGACATTATTTCTGCTATATCTCCACGATCCATATATCATATAATGTATAGTTCCATAGAGTAACATATAGCTCCATAGAGTAAGACATTCATATAATTCATTGGGTAGGATCGAACCACGCCGCAGAGCAAGGAACAGGTCGGCAATGCAGTGCAAACACCACCTAATAGCGAACGATCGAACTACACCACCGCATCAGCGGGAAACGCGAGTTAAATTCGGTCCACCCTCTCATACACCACAAAATCACTAAGACAGGACAACAGCGTCTTGGTCTAGTGGTTAGCGCGGAAGCACGCCAACTCAGAGACCCGGGTTCGAAACCCGGCCACGGCAGTGTGAAATTTTTATAACACCATCTGGTAACGAACAATCAAACTACACATTCCCACATGGACGCCACCATCTTGATGACGTCAACAGCCCGGAGAAAAGGCGGTAAAATTCAAAAAGCGCGCCAAAACACACGTAGTCGGAAAAAGTTAGGTTAGAACACATGCTCACGTGGGCGCCGCCATCTTGATGACATCAAAAACGGGGGCGGCGGCCACCATCTTGGTTCCGGGGAGGGGTGGGGGACCAATCGGAACAAGGGGGCGGGGCTTAGGAGGGGTGGGGGACCAATCAGAACAAGGGATTTATACTCCATAAGAACCAATGTTACTGCTATATCGGGGGGTAGACTACTAATATTCATATGTTTAGTTGTAAAGAAAGTGATCGAGTTGAGTTTGCTGAAATGTTGACGGATAACGCAACTGTTTCAAAAATTCAGCCCTCTATTGTAATTAGATAATGCCCTTTCTTAAAACTCTGAGACTTACTAGCAAATTTAGCAATGTCAAAATATTTTTAAATTGACATCTTGAACGTTAAAATCAATCCAGCTGTTCTGAGTAATGTCAGGGAAGAAATTATCTAGCGTATTAATAAAGTATCATATTTTAAATCTTAGCATTAAACATTCAGCATTTCATTGTATTTGATTTTTTAGGGACTTTGCCCCTTCAAGCCATTAGGTTTACATCTAATTTGGCAGACTCAAGATGAAGGCTTAAATATCTGATTTGGGTAAAAATATTATACATTTTGAGTGTATACCTTTGAAAAAATACTGCAGGAATTTAAAAGATTGTGGATTAGCTTAAGTGGAGATTTGTAATGTATATTTCCTTGCTTGTAGTATTTTTTTAGTTTGATGACAGCTCGGTGTTTGGTTTGAAACTTTGAGCCATTAACTCAGTGTTAAAATATTCAAATTAAAAGTGTATCTGTGACTTGTGGTTATATACATATAATATGACGAGAAATGGTTTTGAAAATCAAGGACGAATGGAGTTTAAATGAAGCTCAAAGGAGCATGGATGAATAGTTCGGAATGGTCGCAACATGTACCGATGGATTATTCAAACTAACCTCCTCTGCTCCCGACAGTCACTGCCAACTTTTCCCTAGATTTTTGTGTTAACACTGAAAATTTTACTGTAAAAATTATCAAATTTTCATATAGCTGAACACATCATCTATGAATAACAAATGTGAAGAATATGAATAAAACAAAACTGTTCTCAAATGGTTAAGCCAAGAAGATGAAAAGAGACAGTTTTATAATTTTTAGAAATTAGATATTTTTTCATAAACGGTTTTTATTTTGTCTCATTATTTTTATAAATACTGATTACCTGCTTTAAAAGGTTAACTCACTTTACCTCTGTTAAAATAAAAAATAAAATTAATTTCTTTAACCTATTTACATTTTTCCAAGTGGCAAGTTTAAGAAACTTTCAGGGGAAATGTGTCCTCTTCAAAATATGAGAAATTTATTTACTTTGTTTTGCAGTAAAATTTCCATTATGCGATATTTGATGAGATTTTAACCTTTAAAGTTAAAATCTTTGATTGATTTTGCTTATACTAAGCAAGTATAAGCAAAATCAATGATCAAAAAAGACTTTTAATAAAAATGTTATTATATTATTATGCTTGTCACTTCTATAATGGTTATATATGTGTTCATAGTGTAAAGTGGTTCTTTCTTGCTTGAGCTAAACAGTTACCGCGCGGCGGCAGCAGAGCGCGGTAATTTTAGTGAAAGCGAGAAAGACACTTGACTTGCAAAATACATACTACATTTTTCTTATAAGTGCAGTTTTGGAACCCCAAAGGATAAATTCAATCACAAATAGTCACGTCCATTGTAGCTGAATTCGCCAGTTGGAGGTTATGAACAAGTCAAGCTCAGTCAAATAAAAAACGGAAGCGGAAGCGATGGAGCAAATGACTGTGATTGGCTGGAGCGCGTAGAGCAACAACGCCATCAGCTGGCGAGAGTAAAAATAAACAGCTGGGAAGCGTAAAAGACCTTTCATCATGCTGCTCAGAAACGTCTGTTTTTTGTTCCTTTTTGTTGGCTAGAAAGTAACCCATTGCCGTACTAGTACGACAAACACTTTTTCAGGACTGCTAAAGTTTTGCCGGACTGCGATTACAGGAAACGGAAGTAAACAATCAGCTGATTAGCAGCAGACCGACGTTTAATGCTTGTTTATTGGTTACTTTTTAGAGGAATGTAGTGGCAGCATTGGCAGCAGTAACAAATGTTTGTTTGTTTACTATAGTTTAGTTTTGAAGGATTGAGGCACGTATTGGTTTATGCAAGGTCTACTTTATTATTGAAAGTATGTTTTTTTCTGAGTAGTACGATGAAAACATTGTACGTTACACGGCTGGTAAGTTTTACCAGCCGCATGGTAATCCCGGACTCGCTTCCGCTCGCGCGGGAACCATCACACTCGTCCGGCAAAGCAGTACTTTCCGGCCTAGGAATGTAATAGACTATTTCCACTCGCACCTGAGTAACCAGCTTTTTTACGATTAGTTTTCAGAGCGTAAACTCACACTTTACGTGCGGTTCTAAGAAAAATAATTTATTCAAGTGAATCTGATTTATTAGCCACCACTATGTAAAAGATAATTCTTTTCCGTTATACGTATACCACTGTTTCGGGTTTGTATTTCAAGCTCGATTTTGGTAAGTTTGGTTATGGTTAGGATAGGTTAGGTTAGGTTAGGTTGGTTTGGTTAGGTTACGTAACGTTACGTTACGTTAGGTTAATTTTACCTAGACTAGGTTTTTAGGATAGGATTTTATAGGTTATTTAGGTTTTTTAGGGTTTTTTCGGTTAATTTTAGGGGGTTAGGTAACCTTACTTAACCTAACGTAGCCTAACCTAATCTAACCTAACCTAACATAACCTAACCAAACCAAACCTAACCAACTGGAAGTGGGACCGCTAGACGGCCATACGCTGGCTTCTCGCGTCTAGACAGAGATACGGGAGATAAGATAACGAAACCGCAGGTAAAATATACTTTTCAAGGAATTTAAACTTTACAACGGTTAATAACAATTATTTGACCTCGGTCAAAAATCAAGCTTGATGGGTAAATTTGGAATGGTGGTATACGTATAACGGAAAAGATCCCATGAGGTTTGTATAAAAAAGTCTGATATGAATTTCAATCATAATGAACATGAAGTACTTCTGATTTCACGAGCTGACCAAGGTTGAGGCCAATATTGGTATTTGTTATTTATTTTAAACTAAACCATGGTGTTGAGCAGACTAAGGACGACAAAGGTCAATCTACTATATATACATTTATTTTGTGTTTTTCGATATGTTGTTATTTGGGTTATATAAAGTAAATAAATAAATTATGTCTGGGATAAAAATTTCAAAACATTTCTAATTTTTAAGATTTTGTTTACATTTTGATTGACAGTTCAAAGTATATGTTCACAATGCATTGTGTAAACTGCCAATTTTAGAACTTTTAGAAAAATTTGCCAATAATGAGTTTAAACTTGAGAAACAGAAGTAATTAAATCTGCTCTAAACTTGCTGGTTTCCTGCTAGGATTAAAGTGACATGTGGAAGTTAATCGTTATAGAACTCTCCTATTTATTTATGAGTCTCGATACTGCAAGTGGTATCTGATTTGAGAGGTCCAACAATTAGGCTTTTTTATTCAATATAAAAATCAATTCCAATTGGGGTATGGTCTCTTCATAAAAAACTGATTTCATAGAGGAAATGACAGTTAGTAAGATGTGATTGAAATTTATAGAGCTTAAATTTGCCTCAGAGCAGGGATTAAATGGAGTTTCAGAAGTAAAAGGGAGAAATTAAACGAATACTGTAGTCACATCGAGTGATGACCCTCCACCACTACCTCTGCACTCGATGTCTGTGAAAAATCTGCCTTTACATGCGGTCTTCACAACACAAGTAAATTTGGTTGTTGTAAGGGTGTGCGAGTAGAAGTTATTTTTTAAGTCGAGTTGAGTTTATTAAAATACTCGCGAGGTTTTAGCTTTTTACGAGTCGAATATTTCAAAGAGTAGAAGATAATATGCATCATACCTCTTACCTCTATATAATCATCATGTCAAATTAAAATTTATTTATTAAATGCAATGTAATATTACGATTGTGAGTTATTCACCTTAAATCTGATCCTGAGTTAAAAGCTAACCTGTGTTTTCAAATGAAGAGACGCGATTAGGCCATATTTAATAGGCATTCTTAGCCTTACTCAATATTTCATTAAAATATTACCTGTTCAAACTATTATCTTTCTAACTAAGTACTTCTTTTATAAATAAGTTTAAAATTAAGTGTCTTAAGATAGGGATTGCTATTTAAACATTTTATCTCACCCCCAAGACCCAAAACTATCAATTTTAAATCAAATTAACAAGAGGGATGCGTATTTTAAGACACATAGTTGTATGATTGCTTGTCAGAGGGCAATGTTTTAACAAAGTCTGGTGAAATAACTTTCCCAACAAAAGAAGGCAACATACGGAATGATACATGAAAGTGTAAAAATAGAATGAGTAAACTGTAAACTGCACAACAATTTTCCATGAAGTTCCGTGAGTTAAAAAGGAAATAAAAACTTGTTGCAAAGCCAATTAATGATTAGGAAGAGAGGGAAGCGAGAATTACCCCTCACCCCCCCCCCTCGTTGGACACCTCCTTCTCTTCTGCTTTCCTTACACCCTCCCCCTCCTGCTTCCCCTTCTCCCTCCTCCTCCTCTTACACCCGACTCATTATTTATCTACGCTTTGGAATGGGTGACAGCCATTTACCCTCAGGCTAAAGAAAATCCTCTTCCATTCATCTGTGTATTTTATATTCTTATAAAAGTAAAATTATAGCCTTTTTTGCGATCCAACCAAACACGGTATCTAGGTTTATTAACAGCATGTAAAATTTAATGAGGTAATTGGAGGGTATGATACAATACATAAGATGACCTATTACTGTTTGTTTTATTAATGGTATTTACTATGTGTTATAGTACTTTTTAAATAATTAAGAGTAAGTTAAATATGTTATGATTGAATCTAAATTTTCCACCGTAATTTAGGGTCACTTCGTGGGGCAATAGTGTTGCACCTGCATCTAAACTATCTCACATCCGAAACGCAAACATTATGTTCACTCAAGGAAACAACAGATATACGGGCGTAACTTTGCCCGTGTTGAGTCTCCAGTCTTGCCAGAGACTCAACATCTGCAACATAAGATGCTACCTCTATTTACTTCCCTACTGTGACTGTAGTTTTGCTAAAGTATGTGTATCTACGCAGGTAAGAAGGTATGTTGGTTGTTTTTGCACAAAATTACATAGCCTGATTAGCCTCTATGTTTTGAACATTTCTCATTTAAAAAATTACGTAATATTTCATTTAGGCGTGTGCGAGTAGTGATTTTTTAAGACGAGTTGAATCGAGTCGAGTTTAATAAAGTAGTCACGAGTTTCGAGTTGAGTTTTTTGTAGAGTAGAAGTTAATAGTTATTATACTTCTACATAATTACCATATAAAATAATTACTATCAATCGAATACAATGTAATCTATATATTATTACACGGTCGGCATTTCCACCTTTCGCCGTCCGGGGTGCAGAGAGACGATCCCTGACATATCCCTTGCCTCCGAAGGGATATTGTCCAGCGGATCTCCGACTGGCGTGTCTGCGAAGACTACTCCTCCAGCGACCATCAGGCGATCCTTTTCAAGGTCCTTCCCGAGGGTGCGCGCTTGTGCGCTGAACCTTCTCCTCTAGCTCGACGCTGGAACACCAGTCGTCTGAGCAAAGAAACGTTTACAAGCGTAATTAAAGACCAGAGCATTGTGAATTTCACAAGTGCCGAAGATCTGGCAGCATCGACGATGCGACTCATCGCGTCCGCGTGTGAGCAGTCGATGCCCGGAGTTTCCCGCCGCCACATGAAGAAGCCGGTTTACTGGTGGACGCCTGAAATCGCGGAACTCCGAAGGAGATGCCTTGGTCTCCGACGAGCTGCGCAGCGAGCCAGGAACCGCCCTGATGCAAATGCCAGATCGGCTGAGCACAGAGCGGCCCGCCGAGAGCTCCGCGGTGCCATCAACCGGAGTAAAGTTAGGTGCTGGAAGCAGCTGTATCAGAATATCGACAACGCCCCCTGGGGGACGGGCTACAAACTTGTAACCCAGAACCTAGGGGCTCGCTCACCACCCGCGGTCATGGAACCACAAGCCATGGCCGTCGTCGTCGATACACTGTTTCCCAGCCACCCAGTTCGGCCAGTCAGGGAATTCGGAGAGGTAGGCGCCTTCCCAGTTTTCCGGGAAGAGGAACTCACCGGCGCCGTCCGATCCCTACGACCCAGAAGAGCGCCCGGTCCCGATGGCATTCTGGCGGAGGTGCTCAAGCTCGCTGCGGAGGTGAATCCAAGGCTTCCGCTCGATATATTCAACGCGTGTCTGGCGGAAGGCGTTTTCTTTTCATCGTGGAAGGTAGCCCGCCTTGTTCTTATCCCCAAGGCGAAGAGTACACCGGGGACCCCTTCTTCTTTCCGACCCCTGTGTATGCTCGACACTTCCGGGAAAGTGATGGAAAAGCTCTTGCGCGTCAGGCTGACCGAGGCCATCGTCTCTGCGGGGGACTTGTCCCCGCAGCAGTGCGGCTTCAGATCCGGTCGCTCCACCATCGACGCTATCCAGGAGGTAGTTGAAGCAGTGCGGAGGGCGGAGGACCACAACCACTGGTCGTGCCGCGTGGTCCTTCTCGTCACGCTCGACGTGAAGAACGCTTTGAACTCCGCGATGGATGTGGAGTGATATGCTGTGGGCGCTTGAGCATATGTTCCAAGTTCCCTCCTACCTCCTGCGTATGATCGAGGCGTATTTGTCAGACCGCGTTCTGTTGTACGACACGACCGAAGGTCAGCGGCGCATTCCCATCACTTCCGGGGCTGCGCAGGGGTCCATTCTCGGACCAGATCTCTGGAACGTGTCTTACGACAGCTTGCTGAGGCTAGACATGCCCGATGAGACCCGCCTCGTTGGCTATGCTGACGACGTCGCTGCCTTGATCGCTACGAGGAACGTTGAGCAGGCAAAACTGAGGCTCAGCGTAGTAATGGCCAAGGTCAACGGGTGGATGCGAGATCACGGCTTGTCCCTGGCTATCAGTAAGACGAAGATCGTCGTCCTCACCAAAAGGAGGATAAACACCGTGTTCCCGGTGCAGATAGGTGACGTCACACTCGAGACTAAGCCTGCTGCAAAGTACCTGGGAGTCATGGTCGACAGCAGACTGTCTTTCGGCGGGCGGCGAGCAGATCCAGTGCGCCGCCGACAAAGCCGCTAAGGGTGTCGCTGCCCTTGGTAGGCTTATCCCCAATGTCGGTGGCCCTCACTCCTGCAAGCGCCGCCTGCTCATGACTGCCGTCCTGTCAGTCTTGCTGTACGGGGCGGAGGTATGGGCTCACGCACTCGCGAAGCGAGTCTACCGAGACCGGCTTGCCCGAGTCCAGCGCTGAGGAGCTCTGCGGGTCGCTTCAGCCTACCGCACAGCCTCCGAGCCTGCTGTGATGGTGATCGCCGGAGTCATCCCCGTCCTCTTCCTCGCGAGGGAGAGGCAGGCGATTTACCGGAGGAGGCCTGAAGTGGGCCGGGAAACAGATGCCAGGGAAGAGCGCGATCGCAGCTTCGACTCCTGGCAGCGCGACTGGGAAGCCGAGCCGAGGGGACGTTGGACCTTCCGTCCGACTATGGGTGGAACGGCAGCACGGCGAGGTCGATTACTACGTGACCCAGTTTCTTTCTGGGCATGGGTACTTCCGAGCCTATCGCACCGGATGGGCAAAGTCGCCAGCCCGGACTGTCTGTATTGCCCCGGCATCTCAGACACGTTCGAGCACACCTTCTTTCGGTGCGACCGTTGGCACGTCCGCCGAGCCTTGCTTTCATCTGAGATCGGCGTGGTCGTTAGCCCAAACATCGTCGGAGCTATGCTCCAGGGAGAGGGCAACTGGAACTGTGTCCAGCACTACGTCCAGGCCATTCTTCGGGTGAAAAAGGTCGACCTCGATCGGCCTTAACCCTCAGCTTTTCTCCACGGAGGTTGGCCTAGTGGCATAATATCAAAGGCCTAGCCCGAAGTAATGTGTGAAACAGTTCCAGACTAGTGTCCTCGTTGCCGAGGGGGGTGGTTTAGTCGGTAGTTCACGGGACGTCGAGCTCGTGGGAGTCCGACACTACTGAGGGGACAACGAGCCCCTCAGTGTGCGTAAACGCATTCCACCTCCTACCCAAAAAAAATCTATATATTACTAAAAGAATTTCTGGGATTTTGTCCAGAGCAAATCGACCCATAAGAATTGATTTTTCTATGCATATTTGGTATCAAATTAAAGCTATTACTCTCTAGATGTGCCTTTTGCGGGTTTGGAAAATATCCCATGAAAAGCCTTCACTCAAGAGGCTTTCAAAATTCCAGCGAAAGTGCTACTATCTGGGTTAGAACCTGTGAACTTTTTCCAATTCACATTTGTTTATAACAAAACAGATGATCAAGATTCGAAATAGTACCAGAGATATACCATAGAATGCAGTGCTAGCAAAAGTCAGTTAACATTCATCCACATTATGATTTAGATTTCTTGAAATATTGACGTTTTTTAACACAACAGAAAGTAAAAAAGAGTACTTGCCCAATTGAAACTAAGACCAACAGTCTGTAATCATCTTAGTTTACTGTATTTATTTTCTTTAAAAGGAAACTTAAAAAGGAATTTAAGTAACTCAGGAGGTTCTTTGGAGATGGGATTTTCCAACAAACTATTGTCAGTGAATACACATTGATACATATTTCAACACATTGATGTTGAAATAGATACATGTTTAGAGTTTTAAAATAGCAATAAGTTATAAGTGGAATGAATTTGAAACATAAAAAATGAAGTTTTAAAACGCATTATAAATTTAAAACATGTATTTTTTAAATGTACTTGGAATGTACTTGTATTGAAATATTAGCGGTTAGCCTGCCTACTTTACATGATTTTTTAATGTACCAATAATAGTATGCCTGTTTAATGAAGGCATTTCATAGAAAGTTATGGTATTTTTTAGGTAAGAATTTGCCAAACATGTATCTATGATGCAAAACAAAAAAGCGGGTTAATTTGAAAATTTTTTTCCCTGACCGTTATGAGCGTAGAATAATTTGTGTTTAAGGTGAATGGCTATTTTATAATTGTTATGTAGAAATTATTTCATCAGTATAGGTTGGTGGTTTATCCATCCTCTTACCGTTTGTTGTTAAGACCTAACAAAGATGAATACAAAAAACTGACGCGTAGATTTTGTTTAGAATTAACATTTTCTATGGATTCAATACTTTTGAAAAGAAAACTAAAACAGAGACGTGAAAACGTACCATGCAATGAAGATCCATGTAAACTAACCACCATTTAATGCAAAATGAATATTGTTGCACTGTCGAAATTTTTAAGTGTAGAACGTATACACTCTTTTAAAGCAGATGCATCTGCTTTAAATAAATGAACTTCTTAAATTCTGTGAGAAATTTTCTACCCATATTGAAGTTTCAAGTCTAAAGCATCGATGGTCTAAAGTAATAATTACTTTTAAAAAGATTTATTACTGAGAAGTTTAATGATGAGAAGTTTAATTACTGACATTTAATTCCAGTGCTGTGACACAAAAACATTACTCTAGAAAATTAAAAAAAATCACCAAAATTCACAAACTTCCTCTTTGAAAGGTATTTTACGCTGCAATCTTTATCCATAATTAATATGAAACTAAAGCCTATTTTACCAAGTTGTTTTAAGTCACGAAGTGACGCGGGCTGCTAGTACTATTTAATTATTCAACTTGGAAGTGTTTTTGAGTTAAAAGCAAACACGTTTTCTAATGATGTGACGATAATTCAGGCCATCTTTGATAACTTTATATCTTCACTCCATTTTTTTATCTCAGCCTGAGGAGGTAACACCAAACACTCGGGCTTGTATACTTATAAAAAATTGAGTTTTGTAACACATTTTCAGAGGTCTAAGAATAAAAAGTAAAATCGGTCTCATTGAGCATAAGTAAAAATTTCAAATTCTAGAAAGGATTAAAGTGACTAAACTAAATTTATTGATATTAATAACTCAAAAAGTGACTAAACCAAATTTATGATAGAAACGCTAACATATGTATCACATATGTATTTCGCATCACATTTGTATTTTTAAATAGGTTACGGCTTTTTCTGTCCTTTTGGGGGGTTCCGTTCATTAATTACTCAAAAAAACCTTTAAATTAAATATAAAACATCAAACGTTTTGAGGTGGTTTGTAAAGAGGGGGTTAGCTGAGTGAAAAACAGCCGTAGAATTATCTCGCTCGTACCGATGTCGAGTAAACGGTGGGAGTAACCACTATACCTCAACTTTCGAGTATTTTACAAAACTTCGAGTCGAGTAGTGTAAACTCAGACCGGAAAAATCGATACTCGAGTACTCGCACACCCCTAATGTTATTATATGTTTCTGTATACGTATACTTTAATGTCACTCAATAGTGATCTGCAATGGCCTATTCATTTATTCCTCGTAAAAATAAACTAAGGGCTAAGTACAAAAAGGGTCCAAAATTGAAATTTTAATGAAAATACCTATCAATTTCAAACCGCGTGCAAATAATTAGATCCTTACTCTTATTGGATAACATTTAAAAGAGTAAAAGATGAAGCATGAGGGGAAAAACAATTCTATGCAAAATAATTAAAAATATACGTGTCTTTAAAAAACAAAACAAAAATAACACATATGTATGGTGAAAGGCTCTTACGGTACTTTTATTTAACACACAATAAGGACTCATGGAAGCTGTATTAATCTTTTTCGCTGGGTTGTGGCCTTTTACGGGTTGACAGTTGCTAAAATACTCTAACGACCAAACAAGGCTATTAAGGGGCTACAGTTTATCATATTACCTATCTCTATTGCCGCCTCCTCGCACTGGGAATTGTTGAGGGGTAATCTTTGTAAATGAATCGCTTGATGCAGAAACTCTCTTAGTTGCCGATTACTAACTTTTAGGACTTTACTCTTCTTTTGGGAAAAACTCTCCCGCTCGTCCAAAACGTTTTCCTTAAAACTGTATTAAGTTTAATCTCCTTTTTACAGTATTCTTAACATTCTGCAAGGTAACCATTAAAAATATAAATTAAAAATAAAACTTCACTTAGAGGTTGTCTGCAATAAGCCATATTGTTAGGGGGTTTCTGCAACAAACCTTAAGAAAGTTTATAACTCATTGTTTTCTTGTGATTTGTGAGAACGTTTGATACTTTTGGTCACTTCAAAATGACAGCATTCCAACAGAACCACACAAATGTCAAAAATAATGCTACCTAAGTGTTGCGAAAGAAAGATGGGGCTCTTTTCTTGCAAGATAAAATACAAAAATTGTTGGGAACACTACAACTGCATGCTTGCAGATAAGGTGTTTTTACAATAAACGAATAAATGTTGACTCATTTTATTCTACATTGAGCCCATAAGGGATGAGGTGGATGAGAGTTTCTCTACGTGGATTTATTTCATATATAAGAAATTCAATTTCGCTTAATTTGTCAGTTAGGGGTTTACCGCGATAAGCTATTTAAATTAAATAAATTATATATTAACATATTTTTGTCTTTCACAGTAAAACTATTTATGTTACTTGCACTTTGATTTTTGATATTAACTTCAGCTTATCGAGTTCATTTATTTCTCATTGAACCAAAAATATTTAATTCTTTAAAAGGTTTTATATGTATCGGTATTAATTGTTAGATCAAGACTTATTTTTGTAATATGATCTAATTTCATGGAATATGCTAAACAAAGTATTACCTTTGTAAAAAAAACAGCCAGAAATGACTCCTTAAAATAATTAAAGGTCTGCATACTACCTGTACCTGGACAATCCGAACAATATTTGAATTTCTAATCAAATTATTTTTATTATAATTAAAATTTTATCATCGTCTACAATTTCTGCTGTCATACAAGTACCTTTAAGATAGTATTTTTTTAAATGATGTCACTTTTCCTTGATACAGGTAAGTACATTTCAATTTTACTGGTTTTAAGATTAATGCAAACCATAACACAACAGCCAACAGGATCCATCGAACCTAGTAGGCAGGCACTACCTACTAGGTTCACCTACAAATCTTCATCACCAATTTGCAAACGCAATCACAGGCAAAAATTGAAGACACACAGAAAAGCGCAACACAAAAATAAATTTTACAGTTAGTTATTTTTTTAATCCACACGAAAAAGATTGCAAAAGGGCTCTTTTGTCCCTATAACGTGCGGTAATTATGAGCATCCTGTATATTCTTATAGGCAATGGTAGGTATTTTATAAGTGTATTTGCGGGGGGGGGGTGCTTAGATAAGCTCTGGAGTTAGTCTGTTTGTTGAAGTTGCACAAAGTAATTTTTTCATCATGCTCTATAACAAAGATTTTCTTTATCTTTTGATTCGGTTATTCGTTTTAAAACGCTCATAAATCTAAAAACTTCATACTTCATTTGTTTTAGTGTCTAGCCGCTATTTCAGGCTAACTGCTAGTTTGGTACAAGATTGTTCAGCTGAACAAAAATTTACTTGTGTTTTTATTATTAGTTTTTAGAACCTGCATTTAAATTTTAAGCTTCATAAACCTAGTGTATGAAAGTCATATTATACACCTCATCATACGTATATATCAATCATAAGCTTGTTCAAAATGAGTTTTCTATAATTAGGCCTATTTACTATTAGGGTGAAACCTTGCTTGAACATTTTTAAACATACAATATAATAAGTAAACCACTATTTCAACCCAGCGAGCACAGAAGAATATAGAGTGGCCGTTCCGCCCAGCGAGCGAGCCGGCCGCAGGCGCCAGGACTGACCAAGATGGCAGCCAGAAGGGCTCACCGGCTCAGCGTGGTCGACGCGGCCCGGTGCTGCGCAGCGCGCTTACCAACCACACTGCTTCCGTATGCTTATGTATGTGGCAAAGATCTAGAAAACAACCACTTTCTACTTTTGTTTAAAACTATTTGCAAAAAATACATAACCACAAGACTGCATTATTATGCTAAAAACCTCAATGATATTGTCAATTTCAAAAAATCAGGCACTAATTGAGTAAAACCATTAATTTTTGGGACGGTGAAGAATTCCGTTCATTCGTGTAAATTTTTGACCATAATTTGTTTTAAAGCTTAATTTATTGATAGAAAATAAACTAATTCAATATATTTTTGCCGTTTTCTTATTCGTATATGTGTCCTTACTAGCGAACACAGAATAATATTCAGGATGTCCAGAAATTATGGTAGAGTAGGATTCACCTAAGTTGGCCAAAACGAAAGTAAACAAACTATTATCTTCTTACGAACTTAACCATAAAATCCAGCTGTGCTGAAAACATTGTCAACGAACATCTGTTTATTATAGCACTTGCAATAAAGGGAAAGTTCTGATGCAATTTGCAACTGGCAGTTCACTTGCGCTGCTTAAAATATTACTAAGGGGCTTTTCCAAATAAATTATGTATTAACAGGGAGATGTTGTGTCATGGATAGCCTTAGATTTTCTTATGAAATAATATTTACAAATAAATATAGGCGAGTTTTTGAATAGCCAGTATTACTTGCTGCAAGTCAGTATCTGAAAAGAGAGATTGTTTCATATTGCGGTCAAAACTTATTAAAATTGGCCCAGGAAAAATAAACAAGCAGTTAAACAAACTAAAATATTTGTAAATCAAGAAAAAGAATCAAATTAAACTTTGGCAGCTATGTTAAAAGGTTGAATGGAAATAAAAACTTTTAAAAATAGGCGATATTGTAAACATTCTATAACCTATAGCAACTTTTAAACAAACGCAACGTGGCGATTTGACAGTTCTGAGAAAATGTAAACAGACACCATGTGTAACCAACAATGTTTTCAATGTGTCTTGTATACAAATTTTTGATGAGATGATTAGTACATGCTTTGGCCAACTTACGTGAATCCTACTCTAAAATATTTTTGTAAATGATACGAGACGTAAAAATAAGAAAAATGTTTATATAATCATAGGTTCGAAACTGCTTCGTTTTCTCTCTGAATGTCTGTGATTTTACATAAATTTAGTTCTATCCCACGAACACCTTAATAACGTATAACTTCAAACTTGGTACATAGATGACCATTTTAAGAAATGTTTTTGTGAGAAGTGACAAATTTATACTTTTTGGGTGTATCAAATTAGAAGTCTGTAATTTAACGTCGTTGTGTAACTTCCAGGATGAAACACACTAATAAAATATAACTTATAAAATGTACAATAAATTCGAGAGATTTAAAAACTGTGGCTACGCAGTGGAACGCTCTGAACCATACGCTGGAGGGGAAAATATAGCAGCCTCCCCCCAAAAAAGCCATAAATATGAAATGGATTTTAATAATCCAAGTTGTTACCACACCACAATCAACTGAGTCAGTTGAGGGGTTAAAACCAAATCAGCAAAAACGGAAGCCAATCGTTGACACAGGAAACGAAGTGACTGCCTCGTGACGTGTAGAATAGACGAATCAGAGAGAGGTTCACCTCTAAAATCAAACACCAGAAAAGTCCAAGAATAGCATTACAAATTTTAATTGAGCGTTAGTCACTTAGTAAAGAATATTTTTTACTTACTTTTGAATAAATTTCTCAGGAACTTATTGTAAATTTAGTTTTATTATTAAAGTAATTCCAGCTGTTTTATTAATACAAAATTAAAGTATCAGGGTTTTAAATCTGTTCTCGTTTTCCAAGGAGGGTATTGAGAGGTTTTGGATGTTTACTAGCTCATAAATTCAACCAAAAACGGATAATTAAAATGTCACTCAAACCTTATAGTTTATTAAAATACTGGTTGTTTTACTGGTTGTAAAATGGTTGAAACAGCGAGCACAGAATAATATAGAGTGGCTGTTCCGCTAAGGCGATGTACAATGTATGCTAGCCTACGCCGCCATATTGGACGGTCCCAGAACAGGAAAGACGCTCTTAAAACAGCTACAATTTTAATTCTCACGCTTCCGTTCAACCTGTGATTTAATATATTTTGCGTTAAGATAAAATTATGAAACTTGGCATAAATATAACCTATTAGCCTCTTAGGGTGATGGTATAATTTAAAATATTAATAATAAGCTCCTAATATTTTAAATAATTGATTAATTTTAACATTTTTATATGAGCTTGAAATCATGACATGAAAAAGATGGTCGGCTGCTACTTTTTTTATTTTTTGGTCAGGTAAGTTTCATCTGCACAATAGTTGTAGCTAATGAAATGAACTTTACTCTTTGTATTTAACGTTTTTTACTAGCGCGTATAGTTTTCCCAGGATTGCAGGTTGAACAGAGCGGTCTTTTACTTCGAACGCGACGCGCTAGGACATCCGCGACGCTCTGCCCCGCCCGACCCGCCATGCGGCAACGCACGATCGCTGGATTGTTAAAGTGCTCAGTTAAAAGTTAAAATAATCCATTCACAAATGAAAATAAATACCTCATTATTATTAATACAGGGTTTCCGGATATTATGGTAACATATTTTAGTATATGATAGTAGGGATAAAAGTAGGGAAAAGTTCATATTAAGATAGGTCCTAGAGTGCTTTTGTGCCTGTTGTGTTTTTGCATATTAAATTATACCCACGAAGCTCTTAGCTCATAGACTTCAAACTTAGTACATAGAGGACCACTATCAAGAACTATTTTTGAAAGAAGTACCAAAGTCCTAATTTGTACCATTCCAAAATGGTGATTGTTTTTGTTTTCAAAGCTATACATCTTAATAACCACAAATTTTAGACATAAAAGTTGCTAAAATTAATTCAATTAACGCTGATAATAAGATACTGGCGATCAATTGGATAAAAACGTAGTTCCTTAGTACGCACTGTCTGATATTTGCATGGTTTCATTCGGAATATTTACGATTTCTCCATTATTAGTAATCCGATCATTATATTCTTGATATCAGAGTTAGTAGGATTAAATTTCGCAACTTTTTATCTCCTTTATGATTTTTCTGAAATTTACGGTTTTAAGATATTAGCTTTGAAAACAAAAACAGCCGCCATTTTAATGGTACAAAGTATATTATGCAACGATTGTATAATGAATGCCTTTAAGCCACGAGTGAGATGTAAGTTAGAACACGAGCGAAGCGAGTGTTCTAAATATCTCACGAGTGGCTTAAAGGCATAATACAATCGTTGCATACACTATTTTATCTACGACCAACAATATACGACAAAATTACCCCCGAAGTTAAACAAAACTCATGACTTTTACTAATAATGGAATAGGTCAACTAAAATTTGAGGTTAGGCAAATAAGCAGACTGAACCATGAATCGTTGTGGAACAATCAGCTGATGGGATAAGTAAACTCAAACATGAATCGTAATGCAACAATCAGCTGATGTGCGAATTGCGTAATTGTTATTATGACACTACTTCCGTCAAATGCCGAGCTCTCATTGGTCTAGAACCAGTACTCTAAAGTGACTCCAGTACTCTAAAGTCGTCATTAGAGTGCTGCTTGGTTTTTGGTGTTTTAATGTATATCATTATAATGTTTATTGTAATACCATAATTGGTGCTTATTGCAATGGTCGTAGATAAACTACTATATCAAAACTACAAGCAAAACAATTGGAGATTTAAATCTTGTTATTTTCGATTAATTATTTGCCTTAAATTAAATTGGTATTGGTAATTGGTCTTGGTTCAATAATCCTAAGGGCCTAATAAATTCATCAATTTCTAACCTTTATTTGATTTTTAAGCTTCAGAAAGGGCGCGGGCGGTTAGATACATTTACAGCCTGCGTACCGGAGATCATTGCAAACTTTGCAAACGACTTTTCACACTTAGATTATTAACCGTTCCTTGCATTTTTATTTCTCAAATAATAACATATGCAATAAATAACAATCTCACTTATGTTCCAATTCAGCACACCAACTCTAATAGATTTGAAACAATAGACCAGCCAATAGAACATAATGATTGTTCGAAAATAATCCCAACTTTCAACGTCAAACGTTCAGATTTCAGCTAGGGAAATGCCTCATTGATAAATATTTTTACCAAATCGATGAGTTTTTTGATGAATAGTTTGCTATTTTCATTCTTCATTTCCAATTATAGTTTATTAACTACTTAACAACCTAACCTAACCTCACACATAAGGGGTATTCAGTAAACTACCATTGGCGAATTTATGAAAGCTTCGAATAGTTTCTTTTATTTATATCTGAAAATGGCAGAGTTTAACCATAATATTAAAACCTTTTTGCATTTTCAGCAATAGAAAGAACCATGAAAGGTCCTTATGGCATAGCAACGTTTTTATCACGGACAAAACGCAAAACGCCTAAGTCGAACTTCCGACGGGTTCCGATGTGTGGTGTGTTCTCTTCCACGGCAGAATTGACTCAATATGCAGTTGCGTTTTTTTGCCACAGGTATTTATCAGTCGGAAACACTGTTGATGGAATAAAGAAAGAACGTTTACTTATAGAGGAAACTGTGTACGTTATTAATGTTGTGCCATTAAGGGGGGCGGGAAAGGAAAAAAAAATTTTTCCAGTACCGCAGTGTTACTTTACCTGTCATAGGCCTAGGCCTGCAAGATTTAGGCCTACAACCAGAAACCCCACAAACGCCCAGCAAATGTGTTGCTCCTGCCCCAATAAGTTCATCTTCAAAGAAACTTTGTCCTGATAAATTTGACAAATATAAGGCTCAAGGAAATGGCAATTGTATTTTCGATGTTGGTATTCTTAGTGATAACCTAAAAAAGTTTGTCAAATGTAAGTATTGCGACGGTGAGGACTTTGTCGAACTTCTTGTCTCCAACAAAGCTAAACATGGTTTGGAAGTAAATGTAAAATAAAATGCTCCTTCTTTTCTGAATCAACAACCTTTTATAGTTCACCTAGTACCAGTTGTGGCAAATATGATATAAACTTGAAATTTGTTTATGCTCTTAGATCTATCGGCAAAGGTTTAGCTGCAGGAAATGTATTTTGCGCTTTGGTAGATTTGCCGTCGCCGCCTCAGAAATTCGAGCCCTATAACAAAATATTATGTAAAGCCATTGAAGAATGTGCCAACAAATCCATGGTAGCAGCCACCAATGAAGCTGTAGCAGCTAATTTAGATGAAAAAATCCCAAAGACTGATTTGGCAGTGTGTTTAGATGGCTCGTGGCAAAGGAGGGGTCATAGGTCGCTAAACGGTTTCGTAAGTGTATCCTCCTTTGATACAGGCAAGATATTAGACGTAGCAGTAATGTCAAAATACTGCCAGACATGAACATTAGCGAGGCCTAATATACCTGAGGAACACATCTGTACCCAAAACTATTCGGGATCCAGCGGTGGCATGTAAGTCGCTGGGGCGTTGCAAATCTTTCGCAACTCTGTCGCTCGTGGTGTGCGATATGTAAAGTACCTAGGGGATGGTGATAGCAACGGTTTTGCCAAAGTTTCAGCGGACAAACCTTATGGGGATGATGTTGAAGTGGTAAAACTTGAGTGTGTCAATCATGTAAAAAAGAGAATGGGTTCCAGGCTTAGAGAACTGAAAAAGAAATGCGGGAAGGAGTTATTGGAAGACGGGAAAACAATCGGAGGTAAAAAAAGACTTACAAATGTCGAAATTAACAAACTCCAAGAATACTATGGTCTTGCCATCAAGAGAGGTGGATCATCCGTAGAAGACATGAAAAAAGCGGTATGGGCCACTTATTTTCACAAGTTATCAACTGACAGTGAACCGCAGCATGAGTTATGCCCAAAAGGCCCTGATTCTTAGTGTGGGTATAATAAAGCCAAAGCCCTCAAAGCCCTCAATGCCCCCAACGCCCAACCCCTACCAAAGCCAAAGCCCTACCAACACAAGCACTTTTTGCCATATGATATCATGATAAAAATTAAAAAAAATCTTTCAAGACTTGTCGGACCCTTAACTTCTAAAAAAATGTCTTCATCAAAGTATGCAAAACCCGAATGAAAGTTTTAACAACGCGGTCTGGTGCAAAATTCCAAAGAATGTTTTTGTGAGACTAAATACTTTGAAGTTAGGTGTGTTGGATGCAGTACTCAGTTTTAATGATGGATTTGCTAGTAAATTGGACATCTACAATGAACTAGGCCTAACCATGAGTCCTAACTCACTGCGCGCTCTTCGGGATTTTGACGCCTTACGAATAAAAAAAGGCAACAAAGCAGCACAATTGATGTCAAAGGAAGCTAGGACAGCTAGGAGGAAGAGGAGACTTCTTCTAGAAGAGGAGGAGGAGAGAGCAGATGGCCCAGCCTATGGTGCAGGGATGCATTGAGGAGAAAAGGTAATTTATCTTATTGTTGCCGTTTCCGTGGCGATTCCCGAAAATGTGTATTTTTCTAAACAAAGGTACATTTATCTCAAAAACTACAAAAGCTATCCAAGTGAAATTTTGTACACATATACTAGACATTATAAGCAATATATGTAAGCAAAATTAACTGTGTATCTCTTTTAATTTTTTTTCTGTGGCCTTTTTAACAAAAAAATTATATGATTTTTAAAAACAATATTATAAAAATTAAAAAAAAAATTTCCTCTTGTAATACTTGTATAATAGTGCTTAAGTAGTTCAATAAAGGTCTAAACAACATGAGGAAAAAATTTCAAGAATGTATCTTTATTAGTTCAAGAGAAAAATGTACCTAAAATTATGAAGAAATGATGAAATGATGAAGAATGTACTCACTTCTCACACGTTTGAAAAATAGGGCCCCAGGTAAACTTCAAAATTAGAGTGAGGTGTAGGTATTCTAACAAGCACGTTATAGTTTTGAATTTTGAATATAAACTCGAATAAATAAAGGTAAACGACCGCCAGCGTTATAATTTCGAAATAATCATATATATTCCACAAAATAACCACAAACGACTAACCTTTTACAACGGAACTGACAATATAAAGCAGCGGACAACGTCCTAGACTCCTCCAAATCGAGAGGGTCAATCTCGTTGTGGGAACGACATTGGCGGAAGTCGGATTCCGTCCTTAAAAACCAATAAAACACATAAATGACATTGAATGTAAGCCTATACTAGTACTGTGCGCGGCGGGCTCCGCCGGGCGATTTCTGTTTTCCGCGCCGGGTTATATAAAATCGCTACCAAAACGCGCCTTTACATCCGTGAAGTCGTTTTTAGGAAGACCGGCGATCGCAATAGCAAATTGCATAGTGTCCGCCTACGACCATGATTGTGTGTTGTAGAGACATTGACATAATCATAATACATAATCATAATCATAATTAATACCACGGCATGTTTTATTCAACATTCAACATAATTAGCAAATAAATGCCTCAGAACATTTAAAACTTTTGTAATTATTATAAAAAATATTTGTAGCCTGTTTACATATTCATTGTATTTTTAATACTGAAAACAGTGGATTTATTGGCTATTTTGAAATCCCCACAGACTAACCGTGCGCACACCTATGCAGTGAATAAACCTTAATGCCACATAAACTGCGGGTTATTAAGTTAGTTTACATACCAACGCAAATCGCCATTTAAAACAATTAAAAATCACTTCACGATTGTATTGGTTATCGATAGTTGATTGATAATTGTTGTTACAGCTAACAAAAAAGGTATCATTTTATAAAATTAGGAACAGAGTGATAAAACCATCAGGCCTACAATTTCGATATCCAAACAAAGTAAAGTGTAACCTTGATGTAACGAATTTGAGGGGACCGAATACAAAATGTGTTATATCAAGGAATATGTAATATCAAGGTTTATTTTCTTTTGCGGATTCATAAAAAAATAGTGGATTTTTCAAAATGTGTTATATAAAGGGGTTTGTTATATTGAGGTTCTTTATACTGCCCTAAAAGTAATCAAGTGATTTATTTCTACTTAGAGTTAGACAGGAGAACGTTAGACAATAGAAATTTTTATAAAAATTTCTAATTTTATAAATATAACCCTTTTAAAGGGTAAAAGAAAACTAAAGCTAAT